>JAOXYD010092094.1:0-25698 GCA_028565735.1 Pinacopodium congolense
ATGGCTCTTCTACCTTAGCCTCCTCATATATGTTCAACCTATCTTATAAACATTTCAAACACTTAACCATTAGTCATGATAATGTTTTGTCATCATCAAAACATATGATTAGAACCACCTTGGTTCAACAGAATTGATTTGGTGTTTTTAAGCTTAGATTGGTTTGAGGCGTTAGTTAAATATCATGGATTAGGTGTTATCTTTATGCTTGATCATCCTTTAGGTTATTCCTTAATCCTAAAGCTAGGATTGAGCATGTGATACATAATTATCCTTTTTGATTTCCAAAAAGTAGCAATAGGTTAGTTGATTTTATTAGGATACTTAACCAACTAATCTAGGGTTCCATTCTTTTAGGTTACACTTTCTAAGCTTGCAAGTTAGTGGCATAAGTTAGTCGTTCATTAGTATTTAATGAGTCTTCACTATTAAATCTAAAAAGCTTGTTCTAGGTTATAGATGGAGATATGGGTATTTCTAGAGCTTGTTAAATTTACCTAAGCTAAAGGAACTGAGAGTTTGATAGTTTGTTCAAAGTTATAGGCTAACACCATACCTGGAACACCTTTCATCTAAATTTAAGGATCAATAGTTATTTTAGAATTCCAACAATACCTTCGGCCTATTTCTTTATTATTAGTAGTAGTCTTTTCTTGTTTTGTTTTACTTTGTGTTTATTTGAGTTTCTTTAACTTCTATCATTCCATGGGCTTTTATTTTTCCTTTTCCTTTCAACATTAGAGATAGTAGTGCATCTTAACTCCTTGAGGATTCGACCCTAACTTACCATAACTACATAGTTAGGTTAGTTGGGTAAATTTATTATTTGAAAATTTGCGATGACTTAACACCATCCAAGTTACATGTGCCTTCCCTAACTTCATTGACATCACGTTAAATGGTCCCTATTTTCCACTCAAATTTTCTAGATTTTACACCTAAACTTCCAGATTTTACAAAATGATTCTTAAGATTATTTTGGATCATTTCTTAGATCTTGTGGGTGCATAAAGTTAAATTTTTTTAAAATTTTTATGATTATTACATTAGTAATAACTAATTTTTAACTTCAGAAAAATTCAAATCAAGTTGTAAAAAATTATAATTAAGTTAATTTTCTTTCAATTGAGTTTATTTAATAAAGATACACATAGTTTCAATATCTTATGAGATTATTTATTATTCTAAATTGCTTGATTATTCAATTTTCCAGTTTATTTTTTAATTTTGAACAAAATGGTGTTGATAACATATTTTCAACATTGATGTGTAATAATAATTATATTTTTATAAGATTTAAATAATACAAAGATAAGTTGTTTCATGTTTATGCCTATATATGTAATGTGAGAATAACATACAGGTGTATCCCTTATAATTTTAAAGTGGTCTCAGTGTTAATAAGATTATAGTCACCATGATGACCTTTCAAGTCAATATTAGCACCATTTTCACTTGTATGTTAGGGGTTGTCTTTGGTTTTACATTTGGTCAAACTTTTAGGTGTTTAGATTGTATGAAACTTAGAGATGTGCATAAAGGTATTTGGTAGAGAAAATTCATTGCTTGAGTGATCTATGCAACTATAGGTGGTAGAATCACAAGAATTAATGGTGTGTACTCTGACTACTTTTATATGAAGCTCTAATCTATATGCATTATGTATTCTATCTATAGATGTTTTATGATATATTGGATAAGATGCTAATTATAGATACTATTTATGGCTTTTATTATCATTGTTATCCTACATTTATGTTGATTGTAAAATATATTATCTATTTTAGGCACCTTTTCTATTAATAACATCACTGTTACTATTGAAACCTTGATTGATTTCAATTTCAAGGAATGGAAGGAGGAAGTAGAGTTTTTATTGGAGATTGTAAATACTAACATGGTTATGAAAATAGAAAAGTTGTCTCTTATCACACCATCCATTATTTATACTAAGAAAGAAACCCATACAGTTTGAGAAAGGTCAAATAGGTTGGCTTATTTGACCATTATAAGGTTTACTTCAAATAATTTGTTTGATGGGCTTCTTATTATAACTACAAGTAGAGAACTTGTTGTTTTACCTCATAATTGTAGGTTATAAATAGGTTTATAAGACCAAGAAAGACTCTTAGGGTAAAGTTGAGTAGTTTAAAGCTAGGCTAATTGCTAAAGATTTCACCTAAAGAGAAGGAATTAACTTTAATCTCACATTATCTCCTATATCCTCTAAGAATGCATTTAAAGTAATTATGATAATAGTGGCTGATTATGATATCATGTTACATTAGATGGATATTAAAAATGCTTTCATGAATAATGACCTTTATAAGAACGTTTATATGAAGTAGCTTGAAGGGATTTAGGAAGATGGTAAGAATCATTTTGTATGTAATTTGAAGAAATCAATATACAGATAGAAACAAGCTTCTCGACCATGGTACATGAAATTTGATGAGGTGATTAACCCTTTTGATTTTGGAAAAATAAAATTGAGAGATGCTTGTATTACAGGATCAGAGAGTATTTTCATTTTTTTACTTATATATATAGATGATGTCTTGAGTATGTTGTATAAGGTTAAACAATTGTTATCTAAACATACTGATATAAAGGATCTTGGTAAAGCATCTTCGTCCTCGGTATATAGATTGACCAAGAAAAATCTTTAAACTCGTTAGGTCTTTCTCTAAAGGCATACATTAAGTGAGTGTTGTAAAGGTTTAATATAAAAAAATTTTTAATAATTTACAACACTAATCTTCGGTAGAGAAAATTTATCTTTAGCATAATATCTAGAGAATGAGAGAGGGGTACAGTGAGTAACCTGATGTATACTCAAATATATACTAAACTAAATGTTATGTTTGTTATTGAACTGTTAGTAGGTATTTATCTAACTCATGTATAGATAGATTATTATAATATAATTAAAAAAAATTTAAGATATAGGGTACTAAGGACATATGCCTATTGTTAGGGGTCAAATTGATAGAATTTTAATGGTTAATTTGTTGAATTATGACCTCTAATTCAGTGCTTAATTGTTTAATTTATGTGTTATTATGTTTAATGTGCAGGATGGAGTTTAATGATGAAGATTAGAGCAAAAACATGAAGAATTTATTTTAGTTCTGTCCATTAACGGCCCCTAACAGGGTGCTGTTGATTGAAGAACAGGGTGCTATTTAAGAGTGAAGAATTTAAGCATTAACGGCACCCTCTCATGGTGCTGTTGTAGGGAGGCAAGGCGTCGTTGATCACCAGAGTCAATAATTTCAGCTCCAAATCTTGAAGATTTCAATTATGGCGTGTCTTCAATTAATTCTCCTGTCCACTAGCACATAGGGGGAGTCTCCAGAGTCTATATATAAACAAGAAAAAACACAGAAACACACATCTAACTTAAAGAATTGAGATCTAACTCCTAGTTAGAGAAGCTCTTGCTTCTCTTTTAGTTTTTCTTAGATAGTTTAGACTTTAAACATTTGTAATTCAAGTTTTAGAGTGTATTTTGAGTTGTTGTTTATTGGAGAACATTGCTAAGACATATATCTGAGTTTCTAAACCATCATAGGGGTTTTTCTAACTCAGATTATTTCTTATATTCTCCTCTTTTTCAGGTTAATCAAAGTTCATGTTCTTATGTGTATATTATTAAATGTTCTTTGATTTTCTTACTAGATCTTATGGAATTCGAGACTATGTTAATGTCCAGATCAAGTTAAGAAGTTTAAGACTTTTTCAAAAGCTTTCTGTTCGCTCGCAAAGCAAACAACTGGTTTTACGCTCAAACCGCAAGTATAAGGGTCGTAACTTGTAGTTTAGAATGGATATCGATCCTACAAGGATTGAGTTAGTCACCACATACCTAACTCACCCTCTCGGTCTTTTATAAGGCTAACCTACTCACCCTCTCAGTCTATTGCAGGGATTTAACTCAATACATACCACAAACATTCATTCATTGAATTATAAAATAAGAGTTCTACAAAATAGTTCAAGAACAACTCCCACAATGTATTTAGCTCCTCATAATCCCAAATAATCCAACAATACTCATGTTTTCTATGCTAAAAAGTAATAAAGAGAAGAAGAAAATAAATATTCTAAATAGGGCCTTGAATATCTTCTCTTTACTCCAAGAAAGCTGGAAACTTGGGTGTTGTCTTCTTGCTTTCTAAGGAAGATCTCTCTCCTTTCTTCTTTTGGGAGCCACCAAAGTCCTTAACTTTGCCTCTTTTGGGTGTTGGCTGCTCAATAATAACTGCTCCTATGGTTTTGAGCCCTTAAATATGTCAAAAGGAGGGTCAAGGGCTTAAAATCCTACGTCTGACAGCACTCTACATTAGACCCCCTGTCACGATCGTGACCCGATCTTGACAACTCTAAACACCCTTCACTCTTTTGACCATAACTTCTTCTCTGGAGCTCCGATTGACTTGAAATTTCAACTGGGGACTCCTAACATCCTGATCTTACTCTCCACCAATTTTCATGGCCATCTGATCTCTAGATATTTCCCAGTAAGCCAGAAAAATCCCCTATAAAACACCCCAATCTGAAATTCTGCTGCCTGCAAAAGCTAGCAATAGTGTGCATTAACTATTCCTCAAATAAGCTCCAAATCCACCATTAAACACTAAACAAAATAAACAAACACTTAAACACTTTAAATAATATGCAAAGATGCAAAAGATCAAATAAACTAAAGCTAAAACACATAAAGACACACTTAAAACACTTAAAAACAACCTAGAAACATAACCTAAAATCACACTTATCATTTAGTTTAATTTTCAGATTATATATCTTTGTTTTACCTTAAACCAAGTGCAATTTAGATTTTTAGGTGTCTAGATTCAATTCTCGAGGGATCGATATCAGTTACTATAAGTTATGACATACATACTTGCAGTGTACCTAAAACTAGGAAATAACTCCATTCCATGTAGTTAAAGGATTTTGAGATGATGACAATTAAAGCTTGTTGTTGAAGAAGATCAATACTAAAGAAAATGATTTTCTCAAAAGATTAGATCAAGTTATGATGGTAAAAAGAACAAAAAAAAAATATAAAACAACCTCCTACGAGTGGAAATTTGTTGGGATTCCTGAAAAAAAAATGCTTCTTTAAGGTTTCTTTTAGCTGGACCTTAATGCTAGAGAATAATTATTCTCTTTTTTAGACCATACCTTTAATCGATATCCTTAAAAAAAACTAGATGGTTCACAAAAAATACTTGATTTGTAACACTTACCCTTTGGTGCCCCTCTTCACCTCCTTTAAACTAATTTAGGTACTTTGGAAATAAATCTTGATATCCTATCTTCTGCCTACTATAAGAAATTGTTATAATAATAAAATCAAAGAAAAAAGTACCTATTTCTCTTCCTTAAAGATCTTAACATCAACAGCTTCTTTTTCTTCCTCATCCAAATCAGCAGTTGGCTCCCCCTTACATATTATGAAGTCATCCTTATCTTGCTCTCTTGGCTCTACTTTGGTACTAATAGGCAAAATTGGTCAATCTTGTTCTACAATCAGTTCAGTTAGTTTCAGTATTTGTCTTGTCAAGATGTTTAAAGAAGTATCTATACCATCAAATCAAGCTTCTATTGTAGTTATAACCTTTATTAATAGCCTTCTCAATCTCGATTCTTCTTTTTATTGAACAAATTGCTCAACTTGGGTTGTCAACTTTTTGATGGAGGTCTCTACACCTTCAAATTAAGCTTTTGATGATGATATGGCTTTCATTAATAGCCCTCTCAACCTTGATTCACCATTATGATGTTGATAATAGTCCATTAGAGGTTGCTTGAAATACGTCAAATCAACCTATAGTGAATTGTCAGTGTTACTCGAATGGCTGTAAACCATCCTATCTATCCTCCACTAATGAACCAAACTTCTCGATCATCTTGCCACTGGTAGTTTAACCATTAATTATTTTTCCATGACATAACGTTGACTACCTACACATCAAAACTTCACAAATAAAAGTAATAATTTTTTTAGGATTATAATTAAGCATGAGAAGAAAATTAAGGAAAAGAAAAATGATTAGCCTATCAAAGTTCTAAATTTCCTAATAAATCCAAACAGTCTCTGACAACAGTGCCAAAAATTTGATGGTGTGTGAGTCTACCTAAATTTTAAATTAAAATGAACTAAAAAACATGCTAAAATAAATCACAACATATGAAGAAGGCAAGTGTACCTATTGCTAACATAATATAGTTTCAATGAATCCAGGTGTCAATCAACAAGGACTGTTATTATCAATGGATCCTTATCTAGATTAACTAACATATCAAAATGGTAAATTGATTGGATTGGTTGAAAAAGAAAACAACTAAATAATAAAAATGAACACCTAAAACAACTTGCAAAGACGAATAATCCATGACGAAGTTAGGATTCAGATAATTACTCTCTCTAAGATACATTTGTAGTCATTGTTATCTTATATTATCTAAAATTCCAAATTTATTAGATAGCTGACTCTTTAATGTAAATTGCACTCTCTCTCGAGTTATGCAACCCTATTTAATTTGATAAATTAGATGAAAGTTATCTCTATCCTAATATATTAATTGAATACATTTAATGGTTATATGCAATCTATTATTTTAGTTAAGCTCACACCTAACCTGGATATATTATATAAGCCTATTTTTAGATCTTTTTGTACCATATTTTATTAATGAAATGATCTAATATATATAAACAATCTCTCAATCCAATCATACGCAAATAAAAGCTTTGAAGACAAGGTTTATGTTCGCATAACAATTAAATTAAAAGTCATAAATATCTATTAATAAACCTAATTCAAAATCTGGAACTCAATAGCTAATATAAAAATAAAAATAAATACTACATCCTAGAGTTTTAAAAAACCCAAACCCTATGAGAAACTTAGTTCCTACACATTATATTAATCATAAAAATTGACATAAAAAGAAGGACTTACAAAATCTTAAGTTTCTCTTGAATCCTTGATGCTTGATGTATGAAATCTGGCTTATGATATTCGAATTAATATGTTTAGATTCGTTGTTCTACTTCAAAATTGCATGAAAACCATTACGAATGGCTTTAGACATGTTTGTTATGGAGTGGTGGCTCCCTTTTGACTTTTTCAGGCTTGGAAGACCTAAAAAATCATAAAATTAAGTCAAGGGGGCTTCGCTAGTAGAAAACCATAGCCTGAGGGCCATGGGTTTTACTGTCCAATGGCCATAACTCCCAGGCCTCAAGATGTGGTCTTCTACTCGAAATTCTAGGTTTTGCCACTCATCGGTTGTTTTCACCATATCTTCTTCTTCGCTAGTTCTTTGGCCATGAAGTTTGATACAGAGCTTCCTCTCTTGATATACTTAGACCCCAAATTAAATCCACACCATTTCCATTCTCAAAAACACCTCAAATTATTTTTCAAATTCCTATGAAATGTGATAAATCATGAAAATCAAATGAGTAGCATCTCATTCAAGGATGTTAACTATAATTGCATGAAAATTACATGAAATTGCATCCAAAACTTCTCTTAACAAGCACAAAATCATAACTAAATATTTATGTTTTAATCGCTATTAACAATCTTTTGAAAATTGTTTCACTTAAATATCAAAATTTTAAAACTTTTAAATTTAATAGAAAAACTTCTAGAAGCTATTTAATTCAAGTTAAAAGGTTGATTTCATTAGTTATTTGTTGATGTAGTTAACAGGGTATGGATGTATATGTCACATAGTTCTCTATGTTATTAAATCAATGGAGGTTTGAATTATTCATTTTAATAATAAAAAAGCATATTTGTTACAATAAAATAAGATTTTTAAGTTGCTTTTCACCCTCTTTTAGAAAGGAGATTGTTGTAAGGGTTTCTCTTCAGTCTAAAGAGGATTTGATTTAGTGAAAAATTCAAGCAAAGCTTAGAGATTGGATATAGGCAAGGAGTTAACTTGTCGAACCACCCTAAAAATTCAGTTTGCCTGCTTTCTTCTATACACTTTTTAAATGTATTTAAGTTATTATGATTGTTGTTGAGTTTCTTAATTTGAATTATTGAGTTATATTTGGCATATCATTACATTTATGTTGAATTGTGGCTTCAAGACTTCATATTTTGGAAAATTTTGGTTTATGTAGCTTAGGCCTAAAGTTTAAGAAAATTTAATGCACCTAATTTATCTCCTCCCTCCCCCCACCCCCTTTGCTTTTGCATGCCATAAGGGCTAATTAGTAGTATTAAATTCAATCTCACTAGTGCTTAAATTTCGAATGAAATTAGTGAGGAAATTTCCTTATAGCACATCTGAACGATTCATAAAGTCTAGAGGGGATAGACATGTGTAAACTACCATTGTTTAATGATAATGATATTTTTGTTGAAAAATTATAATAAAATTTTTCTTAATGGGTAAAAATTTAGATTTATGGAAAATTGTTTTTAATGGTTCTATTATTCCCACTAAAGTTGAAAATGATCAAAGGTTTTTTAAGATTGAGCATGAATGGAATCATTATGAAAAGGAATTAGTTTCATTAAATAACAATGCCATGCATATTTTACATTATGCTTTTGATAGGAAGTTTTTGGATAAAGTTTCAATATACAATTTGGCTAATGAAATTTGTTATAGATTAGAGGATATTTTTGTAGGTGGAAATCATGTCAAAAAGGTGGATAATGAGCAAATGGGTGCTTTATAGGCAATGAGGAGGAAGAGTTACTCTCTAGCTCAAATTCTTCTAGTGCTAATAATGATTGTGATTTGGATGATCTTGATGAAGATAGTGATAATGATTTGTCTTATTATGAATTAGATAAATGTTTTAAAATTATGAGCATAAGAAGGAAGAAACTTTATTCCAAATATAGGAATATCTTAAAGTAATTGAATGCATGCATGATTGATAATGAAAAGTTAAAGAATGAGATGCATGATATGATAGAATCTGGGAGTGTGGAAATTGTCAAGCATAATGATGATAGGAATAGTTTATTGGATGAAATGAGGCCTTGAATAAGGATCAATGCCTTTAAAGAATCATTGGAGAAATTCACAAAAGACAAAAAAAAAAAAACTTTTGATTGCATGCTTAGAGTTTAAAAGGTTTCTAATGATAGGCATAGTTTAAGAGTCACTCAAGTGAGTGTTTCTAACAATGCCAAGACCAATTTTGTAAAAATTAAAGGTTTAGATGAAGAGAATGCCTAGGCTTTCATTAGAAAATGATTTTTCTTAAAATGTGATTTAAGGAAAAAAAATAAGCATAATTTTTATAGGAATGCTCAAACTTAAAATGATGCATTTATGCCTTAAGTAATATAAAAAGGTCCAACAAATTCTCATGCTCTCTATATGCATGTTTATAATTCTAAGATCATATCATATTTACATCCTAGGAGGCAAGGGAAGAATAGACATAATTTAAGACATCACATTCGACAAAGTGACATGACATACGCATACTCCCTACTTGCAATCTTGTTCATTTAGGCCTTCTTTTAGGACAAAAGGTGTGGTACAAGTGCACATTCTATACATGCATAAATATAGGAGAGGACCTTATACACTTTCAAAGTTTTATTATTATCATCTAAGGAAAGGCCCTAACGATAGAAGGAATGAACTTGTACATAAAAATTATAGGATTCATTATTATTGTCATAATACAAAATTATAAGTTATTTCTACGACGATTTTGGTCATATAGAGAATTTTTATTTTGTTAAACAAAGAATTTTGATAAAAATTAAAAAAATATGGGTTGAGAAAGGCATTAAAACTAGAATGCATTAATTTCTTATTTTAAAGGTCAACATCATTTGGTTTCAAATGGATGTTAAATAAAGAAGTAAAAAGTGGTATCTCCAAATTTCAAGTGCAAATTGAAAATTCACTATGAAGCCTTAACATGAGCCAACCAAGCAACAAAATTTTTTAACCAAGTAAGAAGTGAAAAATGTGACATCAAGGGGTGGTGCAAAAAGGAGATTCTTGTTTACTTTAATATTAATGATATTTGAGAATATTGGCTAGGCATACATTTTGATGGTATATGCTTGATTTAAGACTATTGGCATTGGCATATATATGTTAGGAAAAAAGATTTATGGCATGTGTCTAGAAGGAGAAAGTAGAATGTTTTTTGAAATTGGTATCATTGTTAAAATTGATATCACTTTTTAAATTTGTATATGTTTTAGAAAATGTTTCTAACAAATGTACTTTTCATGTAGTGCGATTAATTTTTCCATAATGTAAAAATTTTTGGAAGAGTTAACTTTCAAAAATAAATTTAGTAGAAGTACAGCTTTTTGGCATTTTCCAAATGTTTTTACATAGTTTTAAGAGAAGTTCATGTGATATTAGATATTTTATGCCGGAGAAGCTTCTTTTTAAATCATATTTGTGCTTATGTTTTTTTTATGTGTTTTTGATGCATAACATGCATAATATAAGCAAATATGTTTTTTTATGCATAATATGCATAAAATAAAAAATATATTTGTTTTGAGGCATAAAGATGCAAAACATGTTTTTTTACGAACTTTATTTTTTAATCCCTTTTCATATTTTATTTCCTCATAATGCATTGTTGCATTCATTTAGGGAAATATAATTTTTTTAATGCATGGACTAAGGGGGAGAGAGATTTACATGAATTAGGAAGAGAGATGGGTACTTTGGAAAGATTTTTGTATGGGTGTGAAAGAATTGGAAATGTTTGACGAAAGTTTTTCAAAATCATGACTGAGTTGTTTTTAAATAATTAGCATATTTTCAACTCTTTTTTAATAATTTCTATCTTTTTTATGATGTCAAAATGAGGGAGAGTATTTGGTGACATTAAAGGTAGTGATAGGCAAAAAGTTTAAGAGTAATAGCATTTGGTCATTTCATTATACATGAAGTAGTATATTTTTATCTTGTATTTATTACACTATTTTCCTTTAATATCACATGTTTTGAGAGATTGTTAAATCCATGGACATTCCAAGCTTTGCTTTTAGAAAATGACAAAATATCTTTATTACCAATGTTTTAGTTTTCAATGCATTTAAAAGATGGGAAGTTGGATAATGTTCTTAACCAAGATAGTTGAGCCTAAAAACAACACTCTTAGAGTCCAAAGAGAAAGTTTTCATAAAGGAAATATTGAAATGAAGCAAGCTTTGATGAGAGGATCAAGAGTGGAAGGTCATGGTTATGAAGATCAAAGTTAAATAGCTTTAAAGTTGCATTTTTGCATGTAAGTCTTGCCTTGATCTTATCAATTTTTGAAGAGCTCATGAATTTGGATGTTAATTTACATCTAGGATTTTAGAGTTTTTATGAATGTATTCATTGAATTTCCATAAGAAGATTTGGTTTAGTGTTTCATATTGGTTTGGAGTTTTACAATCTAGAGGAAATTTGGTGAAATGTTTTAAAGAAGTCTTCTTGATGCTAAATTATTTTTTTAAGTGGTTTTATGATGTTTGATCCAATATTTTGTGTGAAAGACGTTTTTGAAATGTTTGAGGAAGTTTGAAAAATTTTGAAAGAGTTTCAAAGTTTTTTAGAAAGAAAATTTCCCACAACTAAGATATATTTTATTTTTTTAGTATAATTGATAAGTCTTGGTATTTATAATTCTTTAAAGATCTATTTCAAACTTGTGTGAGTTTGTTTTGCAATAAAAGAAAAGTGTTAAAGTTATTTAAAATGAAATGTTTTGTACATATGTCTCTAATGGTATTTTAAGTATGGTGAGGCTATAAATACATGTTCTAAGTGTTAGGGAACAAACTTTATGCATATTTGATGATTGACAAAGAATTGGTCGACTTTCTAGGTTGTTTGTGTGTTGAGAAAGTTTGAGAGAAAGAGATGGATTGTGAATTTCATTCATTGTAACTTTTAGCCCCTTTAAGCTTGTTTTTTATTAAGAAAGTGTTTTGCTTTGAGTATGCGTGAGTGGAAATTAAGAGCTTGATTTATGGAGTTTAGTTATTAAGATTTAAGTAGTTAATCTTAGAGCTTTAGAAAGGCTTACTATTCACCAATAAAAGTAAGATTGTTGGGTTACACTTCACTTTAAAGTAAGATTGTTGGGTTAGTCTTCACTTCCCTTTGGAAAACGATTGTTACAAGTTTTTTTTCTTCATCTTAAAGAAGATTTAAATTAGTGAAACATCTAAGTAAAGCTTGAAAATTTGACGTAGGACCAGGGTTAGCTTGCTAAAAAAATAAAAAAAAATCAGTTCACCTCCTTTCTGCCTTACATTTTTAAATTTATACAAGTTATTGAGATTGCTGTTCAATTGCCTAATCTAAATTATGGAGCTATAGATGACCAATAATCACATTTAAGTTGAATTATTGTTTAAGAACTTTAGACCTAGGAAACATTGGTCTAAGTTATATAGGCTAAAAGTTTAGAATTTTTTAAAACACCTAATTTACCCCCTTTCTTAACTATTATTAGGAGAAGCTTTAAAAATAGATGTTTAAAAGTTTTCAATTTAGTGACCAAGCTTCTAAAACTCATTAAAATCAGGTCAAAAAAACTTGAGCCATTTTATAACCCAAAGCATTCCTTTTCTTTCATCATCTTCAACCCTACTCACTCTTTATTTAGTTTTCCATCCAAAATCACTTTAAAAAATTAATAGCAGGAGGCCTCTCATCTCTCATCTAGATTTTTTTTATTCTCTCTTTTGATTTTTTATTCATATTTAAGCTTAAATCTACTCCATTATCCTGCTAACATATGTTCTTTATAAACATATTTTCTACCATTTTGTGTGTTATGTTACTTTGATGTTGATACATTTCTGTTGGTCTTGTTTCGAGTCCATGGACTTCTTGGTTAAATTCATCCGTGGCTCGCAATTGTATGTTTAAATGCCTTAATAAAGGAGCCCTAATGATTTTTTCACTTTCATGTTTATTGCTAACTTTAAGTAAGAAAAAGATGGACATTTCCTTTTATAAGGTCTAGTAGATGGGTAACTTAGTAGATGTGTTAGGTCAAGGCTTTGGATTTAGATAGATGAGTAAGGACTTTGAGTTGGGCCTACGTGGAAGTCCAGGTATGAACATTTTTATAAGTAGATATACATCCATACTTCATTTACTATGTTAGTAAATAATTAATAGAATCAAAATTTTGATCTGAGTGGATTGAGTTTTAGAAGTTGGATCATTAAATTGAAAATTTTAAAATTTGGCACTGAAGTGAAAAAAAAAACCATAAAGGTTAGACACTAATGAATCTATTATCCTTATTAACATGTAAATCCATGCGGCATATATATCCATAGTTCGATAATTATGTAAATAAATAAATAACGGAATCAACCTTTTGACATGATTTAAACGAGTTTTAGAAGTTTGACCACTAAATTTAAAAGTTCTAAAAGTTTAATATTAAAGGAAAAAAATCCAAAAGATTAGGTACTAGTGAATCTATTATCATTTTAAGATAATAAAGATTATAAAATATTAGTTATGAATCTAAAGCTTTACTAAAATTTTCTATAACAACAAAGTTAAAAATATTCAACTAAAAGTGTGATGCCTAAATTTCAAAGGAATATAATGTTAAAGTCAATATGGTTATCACAAATCATTTTTTATATTAAATATAGTACAAAAGTACCTTATGTTATTATATTTTTTAAAAATCTTGATTACTTAGCGTTTGAGTTTAAATTTGGAAATTTTATTTTATATTGAAGTGATTCTCTTACTATTGTGATGCATAAGAAATACTTACGAGTGAGACAAAAAATGGCATTATAAATATGTACAATACTCCTATTTTAATTATATTGGCTTTTCAACTACATTGTTGAGAGTGAAGATGAAATGTGATGTAGTGCAAGACCCAAAATTTCTTATAAAACTTCATTTTAGGACCCTATGGAAGACTAAATATTTTATTAGTGTCTCACTTATGGAATCTCAACTATATGAAATACTATATGTTTTATAGTATTAATATTTTTTTAGGAACAATTACAAAAAAAAATATATCAAAACTTTACTCATTCTTGAAATACTATCGAAAACTTAAAAAAATGGTAATTAAATGCATAGACTTTTTTATTTGTTTCAAGAAGAGCCCACCATTTTTTTCTCCGTTAATGTTACCAAAGTGACAAATATGTCATCATAGAATGTTGACATGCAAGCTATAGGTTGATTAATCATTGACTTTTTAATTATTTATAGGTTAATTTATTTAAGTTTCTTTTTTAAATATGTCCTTTAAAAATCTTTTAATTTATTTAGTGAAGAAGAGGTCAGAGAAAAAATCTTTCCTTGGCCAAGTTTTTCCCATTTCAATACTGAACATTATCTGCACGTAGGTGCTTGTCTTCATCATTGAATAGTAAGATTATAACCATCTACAAGCAGATGTTTGTATAACATGAACCTCCCTCAACATTGTGTGCTTGAGGATACGACTATTAAGGGGATCAATGAGGATGTTGAGGCAACGACAAAGTTAGACAAAATGATTGTTTTTTCAAGTCAGATGGAGAATTAAGTACTATTTAGAATGATGAGAGAAATGGAAAAAAAATTTCATAATAAGGAGACGATAGTTAATGCTTCTTGTCTAAACGTAACTCAAATTCCTTAAAATGGAAAACTATTTAAGGAAGCCAATAAGAATTCAAGTTTTAAAATTTTATTTGGAATTCATACAATCCCACCTTTGGTGTCCATGTTTGAGATGCTAACGTCCATCTTAAAAGATGTTGAAAGTGAAATTTTAGAGTTTCTGGATGTTATTAAATTAGAAATAGAAGAAGAGATGAAAAAATTTGTTACCTATGGAATAAACATAAAGGGGTTTCAATTAGCTATGTGCTATAGAGAAAAGAAGATAAATGTTTATTAGTTAACACAATTGGACAGTTATCAACTTTTTTTAATATGATTAGAAATAAAAATTATTGAACCAAAGGATGTTCCAATTATTTCAAACCTATCTTACTACTTGGGTTTTGATGTCTTTGAAAGTGAGAAAAGTGCAAGTTATGATTGCATACATGTTGAAGCTCAAGGAGAATGGAATTCATTAAGAAAATGACGATGATAAAAAGTAAGCATTGAGTAAAGATCGAGAATGAATATGGGAGAGAAAGAAGATCAAGTTGGAATAGATTTAGGATTTTCTTTTTTGGCTATAAGTATATGTAAACCGAAAAAGGCACTCAGGGGGGTAAGTTGAGTGATTAAAATATTTCCAACCAATTAAACTAGCCACCTAAAACAAGTTGAACTAAATGCAATCATTAAACTAAGATTCAACCTAGAATGATGTGGAGATGCAAATGCAAAAAGATAGTGATTAAACTAATGAGAAAACCACACAATTAAACAATAAATAAGGATATAAAGGAGAAAAAGAACATTGAAACTTATAGTGGTTTAGCAATCCCTAACAATTTCCTAATCCACTCTCCAACTACTTATTAGAAATTTAACTAACGAATCAAAACAAGTACAATCTTCTTCTAGGGTGAAGAGTAACCCTTACAAGATACAATATTTCTTATTGAAGATGAAGAGTAATATTATGACAATCTTTATTTGGCAAAGAGTAGTCTTAAACAATAACAATAACCTAAACAATTCAACAAGTTCAACAGTTCCCCCTTCATAAGTAACCAAACATACTTAAGAAGGTGTTTCACTTAAAGCACAATTAGACTAAGGGATCTATGTGTTCAATGAATGATATGATGCAACTAAGATGCACTTTAATTCTTACACAAATTTTATATGGCATATTGTAATCACAAAACACTAAAATGTATGATGAAAATTAAAGAACCAAATCTAAACACCAAATATGGAAAACTTTGAAATATATGAATATAATTGCTTCCAATCACTCAAATAATGCTCTAAAAATTCATTTAGATAGAAAATGAAACTCTTTAGAACATAATCAATTCAGATACGGTAATTTAGAAGTAATTAATTCTAATTTATGCACTTAAACATATGAAACAAAAGAAAAACATTTGAACTTGGATAGATATGGTGTTTCCAAGTACTTAAGCTTTAATATACCAATAAAACAACTTAACAACGCACAAAATTGATCAATGGTGTTGTTGAACACTTAAAATAATTGTCAACAATGATTACAAGCACTCAAAAACTAATTTGAGCAGCAAATCACGGGATTAAAGTAAGAAAAGCCAAAATAGGATAGGTTTGAAGTTTTTGAAGATTTAAGCTTAAAAAAGATGAAATATTCTTCCAAAAATTCAAAACGAGGATCAATCACAGTCTAGACACCTTAAGTAATTAGAAAATAGTAATTTTACAATTTTAGAATCATACTAAGGCTATTGAAATCGTGATTGAAACAAGAAAAGAAGATGCAGAAATAGTTTTGATAAAGGTATAAGTTCAAGCCTTAATCTAAAAAAATAAGTAGCCAAAAAATCGAAACTAAGGTCAAAGAAACTCTAGAGCACTTAAACAAACATAAATCAAAAATTTTGCAAGCTTAGAAACAAAATAAATTAGTGAAAGATTGGATTAAAACCAACATAGTAAGTGTACTTGACAGCTTAGAGAGTGTGATTTTTTCTTGTAAATCTTTTATTAGAACATTAGAAACTGATATAAGTTCGTAGAGAAGGCATATAAAAGGTTAGGAAGGGTTTAAAGTAGTTAGTTGGTAAAAACTAGCCATTTAGAGATTAAGAGAAGGTAAAAAACATCAGAAAAACTAGTCATTAGACCCATATGACAGGTTCTGGGAGGCATACGATGCCCTACCAAACCGTAGTATAGCTCGTTGGGAAACAAGGCTATACAACGGTCTCTTAACCTGTCGTATGGAGGAAACTAGCCGTATTCCTCCAGAAAATATGTGAAAATATCTAATTCATTTCTAAACTTTTCCAAATATTTCCCTAAAAATAATTAATACTTTAAGCAAATTCAAAAACAGGATTCAAATTTTTTTGACTTATTAAAACATTCAAACATTCCAACTCATAAATTAACCTGTGTGATGAGATTTTTATGCACTTTTATAAAACATATGTAATGCATGATAAATCTGAGCCCTTAGATCAATTGAACATTAAGGGGTCGTTTGGTATTGCTATGGGTTATGGTTTTTAGTTGTAGTTGTGATATATTTGTATTGATTTTTGTGTTTTATCCTTGATTTCTGTGCTGTATTAGTATGTTGTCTTTTTCGATTTCTGTGTTTAACAAAACAAAAACCTAAAACCTAAAACCTAAAACCAAAGCTATACCAAACATCCCCTAAGTAAAACTTACTACATATTTAAACCAACCTAACTTGGGTCTTGAAGTTGCCATATCCCTTGCTCTTCCATAAAATTCAATTTTGGCCTTAAAACTTCAAGTATTTTCATATTGAAACATCCATATAATGAGCCTATCTTTGAATTTCACAAAGTAAACTAAAACATTAGTAAGTGAATATATTTGTTAGCATCAAAACCAAGATTGGAACCTCCCTTGGTTCAATAATCTCCCCATTTTTTATGATGAAAAAGCATTTGATATAATGCAACAAATAATGTAAAGTAAACACATTTCCAAAAGATATAACCCAACAAAAAAAATAAAAAAGGACAACACATGCTCCCCCTTAATCCATGCATTAACACAATCATGCTCCCTTTTAATTTTAGCTTCCAAGCTCCCCCGCAATATATATGTTGAATCCAGGAGATTCCAATCATGTGTTTTGATGTTGACAAAACAATATTATTACTAATTTTTAAGCTTTTGATGTATTTATAAGATAGGTTAATGTTTAAAGTGCAAAAATATAATTGTGGAGCCAAGGTTGAAAAGCTCAAGCATTGGATGATCAAGAATGGATAAGGATTGAAGAATAAGTGATGATCAAGATAATGAAGATCAAGTCTGGATAGGTTTAGGAAAAAGGCTTAAGGTGTAAGTGTCCTAAACTTGATTCTTAATCAATTCTTAAAAGGGCTCTCATATTTGCACGATACATTTGCGTATAGGCATATAAGAGTTGAATTGTAGTTTAATGATCAATTGGATTTGATTATGATATTTTCTATATTAGAAATTAAATTAGAGTGGCATATGGGTAAATGTTGAATAATTAAGATAAAATATGATGAATTGTTTTTATGTATGCTTCTTGATGATTTCAAGTGAATTAAATTGTTACCTGAAGTTGTTTAAGTATGTCTGAATTGGTTTGTGTGATAGTTGTAATGTGAATTTTTGTTTATGGATAATTATGAAGTGTTTGAAAAGTTTTAAACTTATTATAAATGAAAAGTTTTCATAATAAAGGAAATTCTTATGTTGTAATAATTAAAATATTTTGATGATCCAAATAGCCTAAAATTATGTTTTAAAACTTGTTTAAAGTCCTGATTAATGTTAGGAAATTATTTGAAAAGGTTTCGAGCTTGTTTGCAACTTGTTTTCTAGTTTTCTTAAGACAATACGATGGATTGAGAGGTAATACAGTAGGCTATCCAGACCCCCCGTAGCGAGTCTGTCTCCAGAGACCAATACGGCGAGCTGTAGGGCACCGTATTACTCTCAGAGGTCGTCGTTTTGGTCCAATGGTAAGTTTCCTCTTTCAGTTTTAACAAATTTTTGGTCTTTAAACAATTTGGTCTCATGGATAAATGTTTACATGAGATTGAAAAAATGAAAATTGAAATAGATGACATGCTAGAATCCAAGAATCCATGCAGTTTAGAAGTTAATAGATTGAAAAATGAAATGAAAGTCATGTTAAAAACTAAGAGTGTTGATATTGGCATGCATAAAAATGAGCATAAGTTGATGCATTAAAATGAATCTTTGAAAAAGGAAGTGGAATTCCTCAAGACATCATTGTTTAAATTCATAAAGGGCAAAGAGAAATTAGATTGCATGCTAGAGGCCAAAAGAGTTTCAAGGATAGACATGGTGAAGGTTTAATTGATGCAAATACTTCTATGGATGCTAAAACTATTTTTGTAAAGGGAAAAAGCTTACATGATGAAAAATGGATGCTAAAACTATTTTTTAAAGGGAAAAAGCTCATCATAAACATATTCTTATGGTTAGAGGCATGTATCAATCACATCTTAGGATACCATATCATCAAGAAAAGGATAGGCATATATTTAGGTCTCATGATAGACCATTTAGTCATTATAGGCCAACTCACACATAAGCACCTCAAATGCATCCCCATTTATCTAGAAATATGTCTCATACAAATTCTAGGCCATCAAAAATCTTTCATTCATATTCTAGGTATAGTATTCATCAAGGAAGAGCATTTAAAGATGTAAGACCTAAAAATGCATTAAAGTCTCATGTTAGGCAAAGTGGCATGTTTCATAGGTATAATGGTATGATGTATTCTCATAACTCTCATATGCATAACTATTATCCTAGGATAGCTAATTTTGATATGAGAGGTGCGTTTTGGCATCAAGATCATAACGTTCATGACCATATGTATGATTTTACATATGTTTGTAATTTTTATGGTAAGGTTGGACATTCAGAAACTTTTTGTTTTGTTAAACAAAGAATGTTTAAGAAACCTTTAAAGGTTTTGGTTCAGAAAGGTATTAAGGTTAACTTATAAGGATCCAAGTTAACGTGGGTGCCTAGAAAGCATTAGGTTCTTTGTTTTGTAGGTCAAAATTTATTGTTGCTAAATTAGGATCAAGATAGGAAATAAAAGGAAGTGATATCTCCAACTTTGAAGTGGAAAGTGAAAAGATCACCAAAAACCCTCACATAAACTTACCAAGACGCACATTATTGAACCAAGTGAGGAGTTAAAGAATTTAGAATTAAATGGTGATGCAAAAGGAGGTATTCTTATGTCTTTATTTGATAATATATAGTTTGACATGATTTTTTGATATTTGTGTTTGATTTGAAAAAGTTGACCTTAGTTGTTGGTTTTGATTAAAAATGGATTCATATGTTTAGGGGGACCAATTGAATGTCAATATTAAAACTATTTCATGTTTAGTATTTGAGTCATTGCATATTTTCATAACTTTTTGAAACTAACACATTTTATTAAAATTATTGCATGACATTGTTTAATAGGTGCATTACATTGATTTGAAATATGACTTGTTTTAAAAAGGTTGCATTGAACATATTTTTAAAATGTTTGTTAAAATTAGTATCTTTTTTTTTCATCTAGTATCAAATTTTAAACTTTTCAATTGGTACATCTTTGAATTCTCAATTAGCTTAGGTTTTTTACATTTTGTATCAATTGGCATCATACTCTTACAATTGATATTGCTTTTGGTTTTTATAATTAGTATCATCTCTTTACAATTGTTTACCATATTATTTTGCAATTCGTATCATATTTTACAAATTATTATTATAATTTACAATTAGTATCATATTTTATACGTGGTATCATTTCTTTTCAGTTAGTATCACCATTGAAATAGTGCATATTTTTGAAAATTTTAAAAATGAATACTTGCCCCTTACATGATTAAAAGTGTTGAAATTTATAAATTTAGGGGGAGCATATCTTTTTGCCATAGTTCAGTTGGCTTTGTATGACTTATGAAAATTTTACTTAGTATTGGTGCATAATGTATGTTTACAATACAAAATGTGCATGAACGAGCATTTTTCACGTGAAATATGCATAACATGTAGTTTTGATGCAAAATATTCATAAAAATATGCTTTTGAAGTGAAATTGCATAATATGTGCTCTTTGTGCACAAAGATGCATAACATGTGTTTTTTATGCATTTTGTGCGTAATGTTGAAAAATATGCATTCTTGAAACATAATGATGCATAATATGTGATTTATAATGCATTTTGTTTATCTTGTCCTTTTTACGTGCATAATTATCCCATAATGTATAATTGCTTTCATTTAGGGGGAGTATCATGTATAATTGATATTTTTTTAAGATGCATAAATTAAGGGGAAGTTTTAAGAATTATTTACAATTGGTATCCTTTTTTATGATGTCAAAAAGGGGGAGAGGTTTGTGTGATATTAAGGTTGTTGATGAGTTTTAAGCATAATGGGAGAGAGTCATTACATTTACATGAAATGTTTTGCATTTGTGTTTGATATGCTCTTAATATAACATGTGTTTTCATTACCAAAAAGGGGAGATTTTTGGACCAAAGAGGTTTTAATTATGTGTTTTGACGTTGACAAAACAATATTATTACTAATGTTTAAGTTTTTATGTGTTTATAAGATAAGTTAATGTTTAAAGTGCAAGAATATAATTGTGGAGCCAAGGTTGAAAAGCTTAAGCATTGGATGATCAAGAATGGATAAGCATTGAAGATCAAGTGATGATCAAAAGTGAAGATCAAGTTTGGTAGGTTTAGGAAAAGGGCTTAAGGTATAAGTTTCCTAAACTTGATTCTTAATTAATTCTTGAAAAGGGTTATCACATTTGCATGATACATTTACATATAGGCATATAAGAGTTTAATTCTAGTTTAGTGATCAATTGGATTTATGATATTTTCCATATTAGAAATTAAATTAAAGTGGCGTATAGGTAAATATTGCATAATTAAGATAAAATGTGATGAAATATTTTTGTGTGTGCTTCTTAATGATTTCAAATGAATTAAATTGTTTCCTTAAGTTGTTTAAGTATGTTTGAATTAGTTTGTGCCATATTTTTTATGTGAATTTTGTTTATGGATAATTTATGAAGTATTTGAAAAGTTTTTAAGTTGTTTAAGAATGAAAAGTTTTCATAATCAAGCAATTCTTATGTTTGTATTAATTAAAATATTTTGATGATTCAAATAACCTTGAATTATATTTTGAAACTTGTTTAAAGTCTTAAATAATGTTAGGAAATTGTTTAGAGTCTTAATAGTGCAGCAACGCTTTTACTTTGATTTTTAAGTGCTCAAAACAACTTTTTAAGGTAAAAAATCATAGAAACATTAAAACTGTCTAGTTTTTTTGTAGCATCATTTTTCGATTCTATTTGACTTCTAAAACCATTTTTGGTGCTGAAAATTTGACGTTTTTATTTTACTTAAGGTATTAGTAGGTTCCTAATATTTTTGTTTTAATTTTTAAGTGATTATATTTGTTGTTTAAGCCTTATTTTGTAGGTCACACCAAAATTGTCTAGGCTTGACATTTTCTGCTTTGGTTTTGGTTTAATCTACTTGTTTGATGCCTTAAAATTATGTTTCTACTAAAATTTGTTGTTAACATATAGATTGAGGTTGAAGTATGTTTATAGCAATTATTTTCATCATTTGATAGATTAAATTCGTACACATATATAGACTGAAACATATAGAGTGATTGTTTTGACAACTTATGTTCACATAGATTGAATCAGATTTTTTGAGGCATTAATTGTATTTTTGCTAGATAAATTTATTTTTTTATGATCTATGAATGTGTTAGGAGACCTGCCAAGTTGTTCAATTGACTCTAGAATGTTCATATTTTAGTTTATTACATGAACATTAGAGAAATATCTTAGTAGATGTGCTTTTGATTACATATTTGGAGGATTTGAATTTGTGAAATTGTTAATTGGATTATGGGCTACTCTTTACCTTTAAAATATATTTCATAGGTTGATCTTCACCTAGGATAAAGAATATTTTAATTGATTTATTCATTAATTGTGAATTGGATTGCTTTTGAGACATTACATGAGCCATAACACGTTGAATTAGTTGCATTTGAACCCTTATCTTATGTTGATTTTGATCAAGTTTTGATAAGTTATATAAGCATGAGTAGAGGTTTTGGTAGCCTAAGTTTGGGGTTTAGTTTGAGGGATAAAAAATTGTGCAAATTTATTGTGTTTTAAGGGTTACTCTTCACCCATTGGAAAGTGATACATGCTAAACTAATATAGTTTATTTGTGATATTTTAATGCATGTGCACCCCTATTGTGATGTTAATTGAGTTAATTTATATCTTGAATTGTTGTATTTGCAGGTTAGCATCAATTTTTTAGTGGAAATATAAGAAATGGGGAAGAATGGTGCTAAATTTGGAGTAAAACAGTGGTCTCATATTGACCCACGTTTTACTCCTGCTGACCCTCGTTTCACTCAAGTTTAGGGTTTAAATGGTGGGAGTTAAACAGCACCATTCAAGTGTTCTTCAAGCGCTGTTTAAGTAAGTAGTCACCCGTTTTCCAGTTGAAACTTGCTCCAACTTGTGTTGTAACTTGTCTACTTGGTTCCTACTTGTAGGGGACATAAATAAGAAGCCAGAGAACCTATTTTTGTAGATATTAACACAGATTAAAGTCTCTAATTCAGAGATTTAGCTTAGGTTTTCTCTTTTCTTCCTTAGGTTAGGGTTATTTTTATATTTTTCCTTTTCCAGCTTTGTTCATGTTATTTCTAGGTTGTTGCAAGGATTCCTAAGAGTTTGAAGGATTGTATAACACTTTGGGGCAATATTTGGTGAAATCTAAACCCTTCTTTAATTTATTTCATCTCTTTTATTCATATACATGCATTAATATGGGCTGTTTTGATTTTAATCCAAACTTTTTGTATGATTTTGATGTTTAAATCTTAATTCTAGCTTAGGATAGGTTCTATGATGCCTTGAGTGAGTTTTTATCATAAGTTTGGATCATACTCTTTATTTATGTAAGTGTTTAATGCTTATTTTAGGTTGGCCACTTAGAATGTAATTAAAAATGGTTTAAGATCTTACAATCTCTACCTAAATCATTGAAAAAATCTGTAAGCAATATGGTTTAATCCTTAGATCCAAGAAATCTACTTTGATTATCATGAGAGCATTAATCTTGAATGAAATTTAGGATTAGAATTTCTTGAAATGTAAGCCTGATACCTATTAATTGATAAAATAACCAAAGATCAATTTAGGATGATTAGAGAAAAGACATAGATTTAACCAGATCTTGTCTTGAATTAGTGAAGGCCCTAGATTAGATATTCCAACATTTCATAATTTACTTAAGTCCTTTGAAGCCTAGTCCTTAATAATTTAATCATTTGGTAATCGTTAGACTATTTGGAATTCAATTACAAAATTGGAAAGATTTCAAGTTTGTTTTTAGTTTTTCTTCAATCCAACTAACCCTTTCAGAGTTAGTTTGTCTTAAGTCCAACTGTAGTTCATACAATCAATTCTCTGTGGGTTTGACATTTCGAAGTCTTAAATGTTCTCTACTTTATTACTTGTAACTAATATACTACTGATAAGTTGATTTGGTATTTGATTTGAATTGAATGTTAATTGATTAATTTATTTGAGCTAAAAAAAAGTGATGCCAAATCGAACTAGCAAGTTTTTGGCATCATTGCCGGAGAACTGATTATTGTGTGATATTAAGAATATATTGGTATCAATTACTCTAAGGTGTAAATATTGTTTATATTGTGTTCTTATTCTTTGTTTGTTTCTTGTGTTCTTTGTTTTCTGTGTTTTCTTTATGTATTTTTTGAGTGGTAGAGCATCTTATAGTATTTACCCTTAGACATTGTAAAGATATGGAGGCAAAATTACTATTGGCATGATCGCCAATGGTATGAGCCTGAAGTTAATGGAAATTATTGGGGCAATGATGCGTATGATTCAATTGAAAATCTTTATACCCCTGATTCAATGAAATTTTTTTTACCCTTGTTATGAATTATCTTATAATGAACAATACTCATCTTTATCCTATTCTGAAGAGCCTTCAAGTGATATTCAAGCTCAAATTTGTGACTTAGTTGATTAAAGCTTGGCTAAGCGTCCAACTAAACCTCAACCTACTATGGCTAAGTTGAAAGCTTCTTATTCAAACAGGAAATAGGAATTGTTAGCCAATATTAGGCAAGAACTTTCTGATGACCCTTCCCAACCCACTCCATTTGAGTCAAATGTGCTAGAATCTTATCCCTTAAAGAGTGGTAGGCAAGAATTTTCAATGCCTTGCGTATGGAATGAAAGAGAAGCTAATGAGTGCCTAAATTCAAACTAAGCTTTTAACTTCGATCATCTTGACTCTATGGTTGAAATGTTGGACAATTTAACTTCCATTTGTAAAGAAAATAATGATATTGATGTGGATGAGTCTTGGTCATCTACACAAAGTCTTAATAATGAAGCATGTGAACCCTTTGAAGAAACCTTGGAGATTGATGAATCACTCTATGATTTTATGGTTCAATTTGCTCAAAATGTTGCTAACCTATACATGATGTAAAAGCTAATGAAGTGGGAACTTTATCTTTGTCAAATGATGACGAAATGGAAGAAATTCATAATGAAAAGATCATTATTAGAGAGGACAAGATCTTTGTTGTTTTAAAGGATTATGCTTTAAGAGCTTGTGATGAGATTGTTAAGTTTAATTCAAGTGAAATGCCCTGTGAGCCTTTAGATTTTATAGGTATTGCTACTTGTGTTCCTAGGCCTAACATTGTAATACTTGATTCTTTACCTTGGTATTTTTCTTTGAAGAAGTTTTTTAATTGGATTTTCATCAATGGTATGATTTATAGTTCATGGAAGAACCTTTTAAGAGGCATAAATGCCCTTCTTAACTTGGTTGGTGTTAAGGTCAAATTTATAGTATTTTTGGATGTTATTTGATATTAATTTAACCCTATTTTAGTGCTTAAATGTTCTATTTATGTGTTATTATGTTTACT
>JAOXYD010092095.1:0-11985 GCA_028565735.1 Pinacopodium congolense
TTTGGGGGGGGAGAATGATAGAAGTTATATTGGAAAGGGGTAGCAATTGGTTTGTATAATTTGGTTGTTATATGCGTCTAATATCACATTGCTTTGTCATAATAAAAAAGTGGAAGATTACTTTCTTTTGATGATGACAAAATGGTTTCACTAATGTATTTGTGGAGTTTTTTTTGTATAAGATAAGTTTGGAAAAAACAAGTCTTGAAGTGTTTAGTGAAGACTTAAAGTACATATATGTTAAGCCTTGATAAGCGACGTATATGGAATAAATGAAGTATGTTAGTGTTGTATGAAGACTAAGTTGACAAGAAGAGAAGCATTGAAGTTGATCTTTAAGATTACAGATAGAAGATCAAGTTCAAGAATTGAATTCGATAAGTTTTTATAAGTGAGTATTTATGCAAGTCTTCTCTTTGGTCTTACCATAGGTTAAAAGGGCTCAATCATGTATATGCATTCATATATAGTATTTTCATATAGGATGCATAATCAAGAGGTGTTATATGTATTCGATGTGTATGAAAATCCTCTTGAGGTGTGGATGAATGCAAGTATGGTATTGGATGTTTTTTTTATGATAATTAAGTTAGTTAAATTTTAATTAATGAATAAATTAGTATAATTAATTATTTAGTTAAATAAATTAATTTTGTTATATTGAATTGTGAAAATTATCTTATGATATGTTTGGTTTTGACTGAAATATGTTAAAATATGTTAGAATGGGTTAAAAAGAGAATAGGATTAAGTTTTGATGGAATTGGATTTGTTTTCGCTGAAAGAATTCTGACTTGCTGAAGGTTAGTCAACCAAATGGAATGTATCAGTCAACTAAAGATCGGTCAATCAACCATAGGCATTCAGTCAATCGATAATGCCAAAAACGTAATGAACGGTTATATTTTCCAATGATAGAAATAATAAATGTTATCGAACATTGGGTAACGGCTATAAATGGCTATAAAGCCTCAATAAGAGTATAAACATATGTTATTTGTGTGGTTTTTGTATCCAATAAATATTGAAAGCCTTCATATCCAATAAATATTGAAAGCCTTCATACATTGAGACTAGGCCTTCTTGAACTTTTTATGAGTTTATGGTATAGTTTTATGTATATTTGTGAATAAAGTGTTGCATTTCATTCATAGAGTTGTGTGAGCACTTATACAACTTCGTAAGTCAAGAGTGACTATTTTTGTTAGGTGTTGTGAGAAGGGTGTTTTTAAGAAGTGAATTTGTGAAGCATTTGTGTAAAGGTTATTCTTGAGCCATAAAAAAGAAGAGGATTATTCTTGAGTCATAAAAAAAGAGTGTTGTCAGGTTATTCTTTAGCATTAGAAAAGGAAGAGTGATAAGTTATTCCTTAACCTTGAAAGAGAGAGTGAAAGGTTATCCTTAAGTCTTGAAAAAAGATTGTACTACTAATGTTGTATTTTTTTGGTGCAATAGTTCAAAAATCTTAATAAGAAGTGTTGAGGACTAGACGTAGGGGTAAGTGGACAACGTTGAACTAAGATAAATCGTTTTTGTCTCTCTTTCTTACTCTTTTACTTTTATGAAATCATTTTTATTGTTTAATTTATTATTTTTTAATCTGATAAATTAAAATTGTTGTTTAGTTTCTACGCTTAAATAAATTGGAAAAATATTAAGTTGTGTAATTTAGAATAATTTTTTAAACACTAATTCACCCATCCTCTTAAATGCCATATAGGGCTAACAGTAGCATTTATGGTTTTTTTTATCATTAAAACTAAGATTAGAACCTTCCTTGTTCAATGCAAATCTTATTTTTAATGAGTGAAGATTAACCCTTAAATGACAAAAAAAGTTCATAAATTTAGTTCTAAAAAATAGCCCCAAAATTCAAGATCTCTAATCCTAATTCAAGCATATATAAATCTCAAAATACATTGATCAAAAATAATATATGAAGGGGCTCAAATTGTAGCTTATGTAAGATCAATACTCTATCCATTCTCTAATTCTCATTTAATCCAATTCATCATATAAATCAGTTATAAATCACTTCAACAATCAAAATAACTCAAATCCTCTTTATGATAAGTGAAGAGAAACCTATTCACAATCTTTTTAACAACAAAGGGTAGCCTATATCTTAGTCAACAACATATGCAATAAAATGTCCCTAATTAGCACCCCCAAAGCACACCTATAATGACGTTTCAATGAAAGCACAACAATAAAAATGTATATGAAAGTTTAAGACACAAAATTCACTATAATCAGCTTAAAAAATCAAACGTTTCTAAAGTTTTAAGAAACAAAAATCAATACAATAAACCTACTAGAAACTAAAAAAATAAATTAACAATATATTGAAATAATAAAAATTAAAATAAATCTTGAATTAATAAGAATTAACCAAAGAACATGATAAAATTAATAAATTTTGAAGTTTATGACCTTCGAAGCTTAAATCTTGTTTAGAGTGGCATAAATATTGATATAAATGCTTTACAACTCATATTTTTTGGACTTTATAGGCTTAAGAAGTCATTGGATATAAAAAAAATAGTCATTAGGTTGATGAAAAATCATTGAAAGTATAATAGAAAACTAATCGTTATCGCCTGTTAACATTAATTGGTCGTGGATAGGCCAATCTATCATTGGTTGACCTATATGCTTAAAAACTAAGAGGCTAGCCATTTTAAAATGGGAATTGGTTGACCTACTAAGGTATTGGTCAACCAATTAACAATAAAAATTGAATCTAGGTTATACAAACTTGCAGAACTCGTTTAAGAAATTTTATGAACTTAATTATTCATTTCTAGTTCAATTAAAACAAGTTGAAATTTATTTTTAAGATGATTTTGAATACCAAAACACGATCGTTAAGCACAAAAAAAATTTATGTATTGGTTTATAACAATTTAAACACATTTAACAAGTTTTTTATTTCAAAAACTTTCAAAACCATTCATAATCACTTTTAAAACATTTATTTCACTTCAAAAATAATTCAAATAAGTTCTAATTCACTCCTAAAATGATTTTAGACACTAAAGAATTTAAACTAAATCAAAATACAGCATATACTATCCCCTTAACCTATATGACTTTCTATACTAACCCTAACATGTCAATCTCATAATCAAATTCAAAAAATTACTAAAACATTTATTCAATACCTATATGCAAATTGATCCCTTTATAAGTATTGAAAAAGATCAAGATAGGTTACATACCAAAAACATAATCCTAAGCAAATCAACGTTGATCTTCATATCTCAACCTTCAGTCCAATGTTTCAATGCTTGCTTTAATCTTTATTGTCTTCATGAATTCTCTTATACATTAGGGTTCCTCTTGACCTTGAATCAAGATTGTGTAAAGGTTCCTTTTGGCCTTAAATCAAGATTGTTGTAAAGGTTCTTCTTGGCCTTTAACCAAGATTTTTGTTAGTGAATTTCCAACAAGTAGTTGGAAAGAGGACGTAGTCTATCTTTGGGGTAGGTAAACCTCTATAAATCTTGGTGTTGATCTCTTCCCTTCTCTCTTTTATATTTGTGCATTTGTGTTTGCCAAGTTATTGATTGAATTTGTTCAATATTGACATAAAGTTTGGCATTCCATTTGAGTTGAATTTTGGTTAAGAATTTCATATTGTTTAATTTGGCCTTAGGAGTTTAAAGTGTTTTAATTTCGCAATAAGTTTTAAACACCCAATGCACCCCCCTCTGGGGTGCCATAGGACTAACAATTGGTATCAAAGCCTAGGTCTCACATTTTGTGATTATTATGATTGATTTATAATTGCTTGAATTTGGTTCATTAGCATTAAATTAGTATAACATTTTATATTTGTTGAATTTCAGTTTAGGGATAGCATATAGTTAAAAATTAGTTTAGGTGGCTTAGGTTATTAGTTTATAAAAATTTTAAAATATCCAATTCACTCTTTTCTTGGGTGTCATATGGCTTAAAAATGATATCAAAGCGAGGTCACACTTTTAGTTTAATTTATAATGAAATTAATGAGCAAAGATTTGATATGGCACATTTTAATTATAGTTTTGATCAAGAGGGGTTAGATGTGCATACACCACCTTTGTTTAATGGCAATGACCTTTTCAAATGGAAAATTAAGATAAAGTTTTTCTTTACGAGCTAAGATTTATATTTGTGGGAAATTGTTGAAAATGACCTATATGCTTTTACAAATGCTTTAAAAATTGTTTCGTTAAATAATATGGCCATGCATATTTTATTTGATTCATTAGATAAATGTGTAATTGATAAATTTTCTATGTGTAAATACATTTATAAAGTTTAGTGGATAGAAGATATTTTTGTAGGTGGCAATGAAGCCAAAGAAGAAGAGAATGAGCAAAAAGAAGAGGTGGAGTCTATATATGTTTGACAACAAAGGAGGATGATGATCAATCTCCATTATATTCTCAAAATGAAGATAATAAGATGCCTTCTAGCTCTCAATCTTATGATGAGAATGGTGATGATGGTAGTGATGATAAATTGTCTTATAAAGAGTTAGTTAAACGCCTTACGGTTATAAATTTGGAAAGGATGGAACCTTTTTCCAAACATAGAAAAGCATTAAAGAAGTTGAAAATGATTGCATGCTATAAAATGATAGGTTAATAAATGATAATAAAAATTTACAAAATGAGATGCATGACATATTAGAAGATAAGAATACATGTAATAAAAAATAGAGAATGAGATCAATGACATATTCGAAGATAACATGCATGCATGTTAGTAAATGATAGGTTGAAGAGTGAATTGCATGACTTGATAGAATCTAAGAGTGTGATTGTTAAAAATCATAATGAGCATGAATTAGTGCATGAGAATTTGTTATTGAAGAAGGAGATCAATGACCTTAAATGAATTTTATAAAAGGCAAGGAGAAGTTAGATTGCAATCTTGGAGCACAAAAGAATTATAATGATAGGGAAGATTTATGATTCACTTAATGGAGTGGTTTTATGGACGTAAAAACAATTTTTATAAAGGACAATAACTTAGAGGATGAGAATATGCCTAACTCCTCCTTAGAAAATGTTGCATTTGCATCTAGACCTCAAACTAGGAAAAATCATAATGCATTTACATATAGGTCTAAATCAAAACATAGGAAGAATGTGCATCAAAGTAGAAATATACATAATTTTCATAAGAATGCATAAGCACAATAAAATGAATTTAGGTCTAATGTTAGGCAACATAAATCTACATATTTGTGTGCTTTTCATATGCATGTTCATAAGTTTAGAGGTGTGTTTCGACCTTATCCTAGGTTACGTTCTCATTCATAGAAGACATTATGGATAGGAGACCTAGAAATGAGCATATGCATAATGTTAAGCTTCATCTTAGACAAAATGGCATGATATATGGTCATGCCTCTCATATGTATGTTAATAAATCTAGATACATGTTTGATTCATATTCTAGGTCTCATTTTCATCTAAAGAGAACATATAATGAAAGGAAATCAAGAAATGCATTATATAAGACAAAATGGAATGATGCATTCTTATAATTTTTACATGCATAAATCCAATCCTTAAAGAGTTCATTTTGATAAAGGAAATACATTTTATTTTAGATGAAGTGACATGTTTAGTGTACATACCCTATACATTCAAAAGTTGAATGGTAGGAGAAATGCATTTGAACTTAAAGATCACAAGTTTCATTATGCACGTTTGACATGTTACTTTTAGAGTATTGTTGGTTATATAAAAAAGTTTTGTTTTGTTTAATATAGGTTTTTTTTCAGAGAACCCTTAAGGATATGAATTAAGAAAGGTGAAAGTGCTAATCCTTAAGGTCCCAAGGTTATGTGGGTATCTAGAATGCATTAGTTTCTTTGTTCTGTAAGTAAATATATTTTGGTGTAAAATGGTATTAAGTAAAAGAAGAGAAAAAGGACAACTCCAAAAACTTAGTGCAAAATGGAAATTTACCATAAATATCTCACATGACCAACCAAGTAATATTGTCAAACCAAGTGAGGAGAAGAGAATATGCTAATAAATGGTGATGTAAAAACGAGGTACTTTTATGCTTTTACTTGATAAAATTTGTATTGACACATATTTGGTGATATGTGGTTGAATTGAGAATAGTGGTTACGTAGAATTTTTTTTAATGTGTTTAATGGGAAGGTATTACATGAGAAAGTGAAATGATTTTTAAATTTGACGCATTGCATTAAAATTTTTGTATGATTTGAAAAAGGATTTTTTTTAAGTATAGGAAATGCAATTTATAATTGGTGTAATTTACAATTGTTACCTTTCACAAGTGGTATATTTTACAATTGGTCATAGAGTTTTTATATGATTTTTAAATTGATGCATTGCATATGTTAGACAAAATAGTTTTTGAAACTAATATCATGTTTTATAATTGGCATCATTTTTGCAAGAGGAATCACTTTGAAATTATGCATTGTTTTTGAAAATTTTTAGAGAGTGTACTTTTCCTCATGTGATTATATGTTTTGTAATGCATAAATTTAGGGGGAGTATACCTTTTAGCTTATAACTTTTTGTGAAAAATGTTATTTGATATTATTTGTTTCATGAGGGAGAGTTAAATTTTCAATAATATTTATGCATATGATTTTCATTTTTATGGCATAATATGTGATTATGTGTTTTTCATGCAAAGTGTATGTTTTTAATGCAAAATAGTCATAATTTTTAAAAATGTGTTTTTGATGTAAAAGTTGCATAATACATGTCTTTGGTACATAGATGTAAAATAGGATTTTTCGATGCATAATATGCATAATGTAGGAAAATATGTATTTTTAAAGGATAAAGATGTAAAACATGTGTTTTGTTATACATATTGTATTTTTAATCCCTTTTCATGCTTTATTGTCTTATAATACATACATACATATATTTATGAGAAGTATAATTTGTCCTAATACATGGATTAAAGGGGAGTGGGACTTAAGAAGAAAGACTTTTAGAAAGATTTTGTATGGTTATCATAGATTTAAAAATTAATTGACTAAAGTTTTTATTAACGAAAACTCTTACTATTAAAATTCTTTGCAAAATTTTATGACAATTTATATGTTTTCATTAAAAATTAGTAATCTTTTCCATGATATTAAAAAGGGAGAGAGTGTTGTGTGATATTAAGGAGAGAGATGAGTTGTGAATCAAAAGGGGGAGATTGATATCATTTCATGATGCATAATTGTAATAGGTGAAATGTTTTATATATGTTTGTTTTGCATTTTATATGCCCTTAATATCACATTCTTTTTTTTTTTTCATAAAAAATGGAGAGATTGTTAAACTAAAGGAGATTCCAATAATAGGTTTTTATGATGATGAAATTTTTTGTTACTAATGATCTAGTTTTGGTGTGATTAGAAAGATAGGTGAATGCAAATTGGCAAGAGCTTATATTGGAGCTCAAAGGAGTTGGTTGTGCCAATTGAAGAAAATTCGATTTCAAGGTTGATATGGAGCAAGAATTGATGAGAGGATGAAGATTAAAGATGAAGTTTAAGAAGATCGAGCTTGAATAGACTTAGTATTATATTTTTTTTTATATAAGCTTGCTTGATTTTTATCAGTGCTTAGAAGAACTCACTTTTGCATGATCATTCACATATAGGTTTGCAGTCAAGTTTTGAAGTTTATTATATGTTGTTTTTTCCATTTACATAGTAAAAATTGGTTTAGAATATCATATTGGTATCAAGTTTGATAATCAAGAGGAAATTGAGTGAATTGTTCGTTAAAATATTTGTCTTGAAGTGTCAAAGTGACTTAAAATATTGTTTGAAGTTGGTTGAGTGTGTCTAGATTTATTTTTTGAATTGTATGAAAACTAATGTTTAAGATGTTCATTCGAGTTTTTGGAAACTTTAGAATGGTTTCCAAGTATCAAGACAAAGTTTATGTCTAAATTAATTGAAATTTTTTAAAAATTGAAACATCTTTATAATTGGTTTTAAAACTTGTGTGAAATATTTTTGCGATAAAAGAAATTTTGTGGAAGTGCTTATGAATGGTTTTGAAAGTTATTGAAATGAAACTTTTTAAAATGTGTTTGATAGGATTCAAATATATTAAGTTGTCATATGCATTTAGATGTGATTTCAATCCTATTTTATTATTTAAATACTCAAATTATCTTCATTTTGCATTTAATATTAGGTTAAATGTGTTTATACACATTTGGTAATTGGAAGAAGGAAGATAAGTACATTCGAAGAAAAATGTTGGTCCAAAGTGTAGCCGCCCCTTTTGAAAGAAGATTGGTCGATCAAAGGCAAGAGATCAGTCGATTGAAAGCAAGATATTGGCCGACCGAATGTAAGGACCGATCGACCGAATGAGGTTTCTCATAAGACTGGTCAACCGAACAAAAGACATTGGTCGACCGATATACACCTTACACAGACCTTAAATAGCGAACTGTCGTTTTATCCAGCGAACAAAAAATCTAATGAAGGTAGGATGTAAAAGACAAAAAGAGGAGGGGAGGCAGCAGTTAGCGGAGAATAGAATCCAGACATTCCATTGTCTTATTTTCTCTTGATTTTTCCTCTTGTTCTTCGACATTCTTAAGCATTCTTTTAAGATTTTGAGTTAGATTTCATTATTTATGGAATGAATTCTTGATTCTCTCGATGTTTCCAAATTTTTAGTTTATTATTATAAATTATTTGATGTTTTTAGACCGTAATTTTGGATTTAATTAGTTTTGGATATTTGGATGAATTGTTTTAGGGATTTTGAGTTGATATTTTATGAATAATGGAGGGTTGATTAGTATTATTGAATGGAAAGTGTTGGTTTATCATTTTTGAGGGAATTTTAGTTATTTAATCCTTAATCTTGTGTTGTTCTTGTTAAATTTTCATTGATTTTTAGTTATTGTTTGGATTATTTGCATGTTTTATCTTCAACCTTGATAATTTGAATTGGGTTTTGATTCATAGATGAATTGTGGCATAATTCTAGATTGTTTAATGTTTTAATTTTAGATTTGATTTAAGTTTAATGTGCTGGAGTTTTTATTGTTTTAGGAAATTGGTTTAAGGATTGAGATTGGTTTATGATTTATTGATTATTAATATAGATTATCTAAGTTTAGATTAGGTAAAGTATTGAATTTTGGATTTCTTTGAGTAGTCATTAATTTTCTAGTTTTTATCATTTTATTTTAAGTATGGAAATTGTTTATTTGATATTTTTGTGGATCAATTTTAATATGTGTGGCTAGTTTATTTTAGGGTTTGGAGATATTAGAAGGATGAAGGGATGTGAATTGTAAGAATGAAGCTGAATTTGTCTTGCATAGGTGCTTGTTGGTCTAGGTTGGTTTGGGATTTAGGATAAATGACATGAATTAGGAGTTGCTTCTAGACCTGATCACCCTTTAGGTGACTTTCTAATCTAAACGCTTGGGTTGAGCATGTGATATGTGGTCATCCATAGCGATTCTTGGAAGTAGCAATAAGTTATTTGAATTTGTTAGGATACTTAATTAATTAATCTAGTATCCCATACCTTTAAGTTACACCGTCTAAGCTTATGAGTAGGTGACCTAAGTTAGTCTTTTCTTAGTTCCTAATGAATCTTTGTTATTGAACTTAGAGAACTTATTCCAGGTTACAGTAGAGATTAGGTTATTTCTAGAGCTCATTAGTTTTGCCTATTTAGAGAAATTAAGGGTTTGAGAGCTTAAATCGAGTCTATAGACTAACATCTTGATTAGAGTACTGTTTATCTAGATTCAAGGATCAATGAATATCCCAGATTCCTAAAGATATATCTAACCCATCTTTTGCTACTGTTATTCATCTTCTTTATATCTGCTTTGCGTTTTTTTTGCTATTTGAAATTATTGCATCTTAGTCTATTTAACTTCCATCATTTCAGGGAATTTTCTTTTCTTTTGTTTGAAACATTAGAGATAACATTTGCATCCCAACTTTCTGTGGTTTGACCCTAACTTACCATATTATATAGTTTGATTGTTAGAAATTTTATTATTTGATAGCTTGTAATAAGTTCATCAAATTTTTTGCACCATTATCGAGAAGTTGGCGTGTGCTTATTATGATCTCTTGTGCTGTTTTTATTTTTTTAGCTGATTTTTTTCACTAATTCATCGGTTTGCATGTCCTACAATTTCTCAAAACATATTCTTTTGTGTAAATTTGCTAAGGAAAACAGAGGTTCGCTACTTTCTACACCTAACCCTTTCTCTTTTTCTGCTATTGTAGGTCATACTAGACTTCGTTAGAGGGAGTGATAAATCCATTCACATCTTCCAGAGAGAAATCATTCCTTATCTTTTGAAGAAGTTGATAGGATTTCAGAAGAAGCAGAAGAGATTATGGAACATCATTATCGCACCTTAAAGGAGCTTGCATCTCTTTCTTTCAATCTTAACCTACTTTGTATTAATGCTCCGGATGGTGAGCTGGAAGTTGAGATTAAACTTGGATTGATACGTGGATTGCCTATTTTTACAGGTTTTCATGACATCAACTCACTAGGATCAGGTTCCATCACCGACTCCAATAAGTTCCTAAAGAAATTCCATATCGTATGTTCAGGTATGAAGCCAGCGGGGGTCGTAGTGGAACAACTCAAGCTCAAGGCATTCCCATTTATCCTAGCAGATGCAGCCAAGGAGTGGCTTTACAATTTTCCCACTAGCTCAGTTAATACATGGGAGTAGATGCAATAGGCATTCTTAGAGAAGTACTTCCTTACTTTGAGAGCCACCAACATAATGAAGGAGATATGTGTTATCAGACATGATACAAGGGAGTCATTACATGAGTAGTGGGAGCGCTTCAAGAAACTTTGCAACAGCTATCCAAACCATCAGATAAGTGAGTAATTATTAATTCAATATTTTAATGAGGGTTTTCTTCCTTTCGACAGAAATATAATTGATGCTGAAAGTGGTAGAGCTTTAGTAGATAGGACCTTGGAAGATGCAAAGAACTTGATAGCAATAATGGCGGGCAACTCTTAGTATTGGGGGAACCGCAACAATGCCTCATCCTTAACAAAGCAAGTGAGGGAAGCTTCCATTTCCAAGCTGGAGCATTTAGTCACTAATTTAACATCTTTAGTCCAACAAGTAGTGATGGGCAAAGGGCCCACTAAGGTATGTGACATTTGTGCTTTATTTGATCATTCTACTGATACATATCCTTCTTTACAGGATGGACAACAGGTTAATGTAGTTGAACACAAGGACAAAAGTGGTGGTATGACCCTTTTGCCTTCACCTACAACTCAGGTTAGAAGGATCATCCTAAGCTTAAGTATGGAAACCCAAAACAAGGAAGCAACTTTAATACACACCAACCTACTTATCAGTAATAGCAACAAGGATTCCATGCACCACTAGGTTTCCATCAAAATCAACCATAGTTTTAGCAAAGGGCACCACCTCCACAACCATTACAATCACAACAAGCTAAAGGTATGTCCTTAGAGAAAATTGTTAAGAACTTAACAACTAATACTCTTCAATTTCAGCAGAAAGCGATGAGTGGTTTAAAGAATTTAGAAAACTAGGTAAGTCAGTTAGCTGATACTGTGGGAAAGTTATAGACCCAAAGTTCTGTTGAGAGTAATTCGTAAAAACAAATTACTACGAGTTTTACGCTCAAAACCGCAAGTATACGGGTTGTACTTGTAGTAAAAAACGAATATCGATCCCACGAGGATTGTATCTAGACACCTTATCAATTTGGTTTACACTTTGTTCAAGAAATCAATTTAAACAAATAAAAATAAATAAAAAACAAATAAATAAGATAGACGAAGACAGATTTGGAAGTAGGAGCGAGCAACACAATCAATTGCAAACATAGCAAGCAGAAAATTCGGAAAAAATAAAGATTTAAGCATAGGATTTGTCGTTATCCTTATTTGTTTCCCTTTGGTTAATTAATCTAATTTATATTTGGCCCAA
>JAOXYD010092106.1:0-11985 GCA_028565735.1 Pinacopodium congolense
TTTATTATATATTTAATTTTATAATATATTTTTACTTATTTTTATAATTTATATATTTTATTACCTTATACCGGTTTAATACCAGTTTTATAACGACTTAATACCGGTTGAACCTTTAAATCTTAAACCTCTCACTTCATCGGTTCGATATTTGGTCCGGTTTTGAAATCATTGATAAATATAGATGAAAACGTTAGGGTTAATATAATACTTTTTTGTTCTGTTTTAAATTATGCTGGGTCTTATTAGTCAATATACCTTCTCCACCTATCTTTAAACAACAAATCCTATAAGTTGGATTACAAATACTTCTTCTTCCTAAGTATGTACCTAGAAATGTTGACTTGACAATTCATTTGGTCTACCATCCAACCTTTCGTTTCACTTATTTATTTATTTTAATTAGTTGTAACATCTACATATCATGTAACAACATAATAGTTTTGACAAATATTAGAGACTTCTTTGGTTCTTCTAGCAGGGCTTCATCCACATTATCATTATTTTCTTAAGAGTTAAGCTTATAAGCCTTAAAGGCACTCAAGAGGAGGGAAGTGAATTGAGTCTTAAATTTTTTTTATAACAAATTTAAACTTAACTCCTAAGTAATTTAATTTAATGAGATATGTACAAGTGAATACCAAAAAGATAACACATAATATGAAATAAATAAAGAGAGAGAGGAGAAGATAAATACATGATTTGTTAAAGAAGTTCACCTACTCCAAAGATAGGCTACGTCTCTTCTCCAACTACTTGTTGGATATTATTTTTCTACTAATTCTTATATAAAAAAAAGAAAGTAATACAATTTTCTTCTAGGGTGATCAGTAACCCTTACAAGACCAATCTTTTTCTAGGTAAAGAGAAACCTTTATAACTGGAATCTTTTAAGGTAAAGAGGAGCCTTGACAAAACATAATCTTCCTTTGTTAAGGTGAAGAGAAATCTTATGACCAATTTTTATATGACAAAGAGAAGCCTTGACACACTTAACTAGGAATAACAAATCAAATACTCCTTCACAAGTAACTAAGACACTTAAGAAAGTGTTTCACTTAAAACATAATCAATCTAAGTGCTTAAATACTTTTAATAATGATATGAATAATCAATGACTCTAATGAAAGCTTAAATAAAGATAAATATGTTTTATTGATGTACTAAAAACGTGTATTATGATGAGAACACAATCCGAAACACTTGCACAAACCAAACCTGGATAGATTTGATGGTTAACATATAAAATGCTTTCAAACACTTAATTAAGCTTCTAAAAATCAATTGGATAGCCAATGATGATCTTGAAGACTTAAAAAAATAGAAAAAAATAATTTAGAAGTAATCAATTCTTATTTAGATGCTCAATTATATGAATTAATTATAGTGCACATAATCTGGAAAGTTTATGATAGTCTACAAATTTGGACCCTAGAAAAAAGTGGTAAGTTCTCAACAATTAAGCGAAAAATGTAAGAATAATTATGATATTATTAATAAACTAATCACAATAAGCTTGAACACCAAGTTAACACATGTACAGAAAAACAGTCACAATTTAGGTGTATCTGGAAACGTAATTTTAAAGCCATTGAAATAACCTTATAAAAATTATAGACAAAATTTAAACGCACTCTAGGAATCTTAAGCAATCAGAAAATAATTATTTTAAGATTTTAGGAACTAATTAAACTATATAGAAACACGTTGAATGTTATGATAGTAAAGTCTGGACAAATTTGGCATTTTTGAAAAAAATTGACTTGAAACCTAAGAAATAATTTTCTAAAAATCGAAACGAAAATCTCAAAATCTCTGGGAACCTTAAGTAAATAGAAAAACATAATTTTAGAATTTTGGAAACAACATGAGTTATCAAGAATCAATATCCAAATCAAACCAAAACAAACAGAACTTGTTTCAGTGCAGTTGAGAGATAAAGCCCTAACTTATCAAAATAATCAACTTAAAAATCGAAACTATGATTAAAAAAACTCACAAACACTTATTCTAATAAAGAATAGAAATCTCACAATTTAAACAATCAGATAAGAGATGATAGGGATGGGAGAAAACAAAATAGTGTAAATGGTGGCAACTTGAAGATATTGGAGAAGATTAGCCTATCAATCTTGTTTTGAAAGCATGAAAACGTGAGTTGAGCGAGTTTAGAGGTCTAGGAGACTGATGGGATTTTTTTTATGGCTGCTTGTTTTTTCTTAAAAGTTTTAGGGTTTCATTCAAATTAATTCTTGAAAAGGAAATAAAGAGTCATCGGATAGAGGGTTAAAAGGCGGGCTGCTAGAGTACAACGACGACATTGTGTTCTTCATCAACTGTCGTTTTGCCCTAAAAATTAAACAGCTGAAAAAAATAATTCCAAAGAATTTCAAACATTATCCTAGCATAGAATAGGATCTCAAAAAAGTTTTAAGACATAATTTAAGACTATAAAGCAAATTAACTAGATTCAAAATTAGTGAATTTACTATAATGTGAAACTTTCTGCAACTTAACACGAAATTACATACAATGTATGATCAATGTTGAGCCCTTAGGTTAATTGGACAATAAGTAAAACTTACAATTGTATGTAAGATACCTTAAGTAAAGTCTTGTAGCTTCCATATATCTTATTCTTCCTTTAGCTTCATCTTAGTTCTTCAAACTTTAAGCTTCACACATGAAATCACCTTGAAATAAACCTATTTCATAATGCAAGCTCAAATAATTGGTAATAATTATGTTTTATTATCATCGAAACTAAGATTGAAACCTTCATTGATTTATCAAAGCTTCTTCTCATTAGTCTAACTATAACTATCTAACTCAAGGATTAGGCATCTTTAGAAACAATTACTTTTTTACTTTAGATATGTAGATTACATAGGCTTTTGAAATTGAGCTATAATCTATACAAATTCCGAGATCATTTTTCTTATTCGTCTCTCTTAAAATTTGGATAGTAAGATAGGCATAAGTTGCCAAATATTCTTAGATTAAAAAATTTTGATTTATAACCACCACATACTTCAAGTAGAATCCCTTTTATAAGGCTTTTATTAGTAGTATGTTTAGTATAAAAAAGGCTACTGTATTTGTAACTTTCTCCCATAATTTTTTGTTAGCACATTGTCATAAAGTAATATCCTAGTAATCTTCATAAAATGCTTATATTTCCTTTCCACAATTCATTATGCTAAGAAGTACAAAGTATCATCAACTAGAGTTCAATCCTTACATCTTCACTAAACTTATTAAATTTTTATAGTTGTATCTGGTTTTATTATCAAATCCGATCACCTACATTATGTAATCTATTTTTAGTTTATACCTAAATTATAAACTTTTATAAGATTTTTGCAACCTTATATTTAAATTCCATAAAGTAAATATTTTCAAATCCTTTTTTATCATTAATAATGCAATATAATAACTGTTGCCCTTCATTGGTTATGTAATTTCAATTCCCTTTTTTTTTTTGTAGAACTTCAAGCGTTTCTTTTATAGAAATGAAAGTCTTATTTTCATTCCATATTATCAAAAAGCAAACAAGGAAGCTCATCTTATAATTCAAATAAGCCTTTCACAAGATCATTATTCTTTATAAAAATAGAAGATTAATATGAAAGTACCCTATTATTTTGTGTAAAAAGAATTTCATTATTGTCTTCTTTATATACTGTAACATGTTCCTCTTCTAACAAATTCAAGGTGGGTTTTATCTTCCATTCAAACTTTAAGCAACTTCCTACCTTATGCATCTTTAACAATCAAAATTTTATCTTTAAACACACTTTATAACCCTTTTCCAAAAATTGAGCAACATTAAGATTTTGAATAATTTTAAGAACATATGAAAATATAATAAATCAAATTCAAACTCGTAAGACTTTTAGATTGACATTGTTCTTTTTCCTTTTTATTACGATGTGTGATGCATTTCTCAATATCACTTTAAAAATATTAATTTTTTCAGGTTCTATCCGAAGATCTCTTGATTATAAATCTTATGGCATGTAATTACTGTCCATAAACCAAAATTTTACATGATTGAGGCAAAGCATGATACTACAAAAAAATTTAATCTTTTGAGGTAGGTCTTTGGCCTTCGTCAAATCATTAGCATTAGATAATTTATTTCCTGAAATACTACTAGTGCAATTTCATTGAATGAAACTTCTATAACCATTATGATTTCTTTTGTTTTCGTACATGATAATTAATAAATGTTTATGAATTTTTATTTAGCTCATACAAGCTCACCTATCCCTTATGATAAATTCCTCTTATAACAACTATTACTTTTTTGAAACACAAAAGACAGAGGTAAGAGCAATAAGATTTATTTGTGATTGCAGAAATCTAATCTTTATTCCATTACAAGTTCATTGTTATATAATGTAACATAAATTGAAAATGTAGAATAATTGGCAACATATTAAGAAGGTAAGACAAATCTCTAAAAGAATATGATTGGCTCCTTTATTGACCTTAATCATAACAAAATAAAATCTATTTTCAACAATCATATAAGAAAATGTATGGGTCATGTGATATCTCCCAATCTATATATCTTTTAGCCATGGTTTTTGTGGTGATTACATTGAGTTTAAGGAAAAAAATCCACTTAATTCTTATGCATACTAAGTTAAATTATTTGAATGAGATGTTTATTATGTGAATTATATATTTGATCATATTTTATAGGAATTTGAAGGGCAATTTGATACACCTTTGGGATTGTAAAAGTTGTGGAGTTGATTTGGGATGTAGGAACATGACGTGAGGGAGCTCTACACTAAATTTCACGAATAAAGGATAAGCGAAGAAGGAGTTATAGTGAAAAGACCGAAGAAATATAGAAGTTGGAAAACTTGAATGAAACCCACAGGGTGAGCCACAGGGAGATTGTCTAGAGAATGGTCATAGGGTGAGCCTCACCCATTGGCCCACCTCATGACCCGTTATGCCCTGGGTCACCTTTTAACCTAATTTTGCTATGTTTTGAGGGATCTTTGCCTCTAAACACCTCCTAATAGTTGCTAAGGGACGAGAGACAAATCCTAAGCCATCTCCAAGGATTTTTGCACAAAATTAACGGTGAGTTTAGATTAAAAACATCAAGATTTCAAGATCAAGACTAGTTTTGGGCAACAATCATCATCAAATAGTCAAGGAATTCAAGAGCTTCACCCATGAGCACTTCTATTCCCTTTCTTTATATGATCTTTTTATTGTTCTTAGAATGTTTAGGAGCTAAAATTCTTATAGGATTTAGGTTTTTTTGAACCCTAAGATGTAATATGCATTGTTTCCTTTAAATGTGAATTTTATAGATTTTCCTTTAATTATCTATGGATATTAATTGAGAATGGTTTTTGAATTAATTGTGACTATGCAATATTCAATTCCAATATATTATTTCATATATTAAGATGGACCAAATCAAATATATGATCAGATCACCCATATGTAATGCATCTTGCATGGAGACCCTGATCATAGGCTTATATAAATTGTTTGGATTAGATGTGAGTCTAATCAAAACAACAGGTTCAATACATCTTAATAATACATTTAATTAGTCAAGATAGTATGGCCAATATTTTAGTTTATCAAGTTAAATAGAAATTGAATGACTTGACCATGAGCTTATGATTTAACTTAGAGAACCTACAGTCTAAGGTAATCTGTAAAACACATTAAATCAAAGTTTTTATTTGATGAATACAAGTATCTTAGGGGGATTAATAACATGAATCCTAACTTTATTATTGGTAGTTAATTCATGTGAGTTTGCTTTTTGATTTTCTTCATCTATTTTATTTATTTTGCTTTTTAATCAATCAATCATTTAACCATCTTTAGTAGGCTAGATAACAAGGTTCGAATTTTGCTAATAGTGTAGTCTTTGAGATTCAACACCTAGATTTAACGCAGTTATATTACATACCAATAGGTACACTTGCCTTTCCATTTGTGGTGGCATGGTTTAGTGTGTTTCTTAGTTATTCTTTCATTTAAAACTTAGGTACGTCCATACATACGTCATCATGTTTCCATAAAATAATAGTTAAAATCCTTAATTCATAAGTTACATTAAGAAAGGTAAAAGATATAGTGTAATGCAATAGCAAAGGATATGGTAAATTTGAAACATAGTAATGTAAGTGAAGAAATTATCTTCACTCAGTTAAGAATTAGTAATGGAAAAAATGAAATTACCTTCGTTTTCATTGTATTTGTATCATATTGTTCTAGCATAACAATTTTCAGTTTAGATGACAAATTTAATTATTACATTGCAAATTATAAAATATGTATATTAAATTTATCTAATATATATTTTAATTACAATTGATATCTTGCAAATGTTATTCTTATATTACATACCAATACGTACACTTACCTTTTCATTTGTGGTGGTATGGTTTAGTGTGTTTCTTAGTTATTCTTTCATTTAAAAATTAGGTTCGTTCATACACAAATCATCATGTTTCCATAAAATAATAGTTAAAATCCTTAATTCATAAGTTACATTAAGAAACGTAAAAGATATAGTGTAATGCAATAGGAAAGGGTATGGTAAATTTGAAACGTAGTAATGTAAGTGAAGAAATTATCTTAAGTCATTTAAGAATTAAGTAATGGAAACAATGAAATTATATTTGTTCTCATTTTTTTGGTATCATATTTTTCTAACATAACAAATTTCACTTTAGATGTCAAATATAATTATTACAATGAAAATTATAAAATATGTATATTTAATTTATGTATTATATATTTTAAATACAATTGATATCTTGCAAATGTTATTCTTATATTACATATCGATAAGTACACTTACCTTTTCTTTTGTGGTGGTATGGTCTAGTGTGTTTCTTAGCTATTCTTTCATTTAAAACTTAAGTACGTCCATACGCACATCTTCATGTACCCATAAAATAATAGTTAAAATCTTTAATTCGTAAGTTACATTAAGAAAAGTAAAAGATATAGCCTAATGCAATACAAAAGGATATGGAAAATTTAAAACATAGTAATAGAAATTATCTTTAGTTATTTAAGAATTTAGTAATGGAAATGATGAAATTACCTTTGTTCTCATTATATTTGTATCATATTGTTCTAGCATAACAATTTTCACTTTAGATGACAAATATAATTATTACATTGCAAATTATAAAATATGTATATTTAATTTAACTATTATATATTTTAAATACAATTGATATCTTTGCAAATGTTATTCTTTTAGAAATATAATTGTACTTAATGAAAATAGTTCTACACTTGGGATGAAGAATCCATAAACTGAAAGCAAAACTATAAATTATACTAGGTACGTACAAGACACCAACTATTGATCAGATTGTAGGCTATAATCCACAAGACAACTCTTAACTAATTAAAGTTCTTGTAGTGAAAAAAAAAAAAAAAGTTAGGAAGACTAGAAGGTAACCTATTACTTATACTCTCTATTGTCCTCTCATGTTATTTAATTGTGTATTTTGATTGAGTATGCTTCTCTAGTCAATGTTGTAATGATGTAAATATCTTCATCCACTACATTTTGACCATTCCTTCCTTCCAAATACTATATATGAAATAAGAGAAAGAATGCATTCTAAGGGTGTAGTTGCATTGGCTATGTAGGTAATGTCAATCATCTATTTCATTTTTTGCCTTTAATCTTATATTCACCAAGTGATGTTCCATAATTGCAAAATGGCGTACTAGTGTTAGAATAAGAAAAATTAAAAAAAATATGATTATGAGAGTTCAAACAGTTATTTCACATACTATAAAACTTATTATTCATATAGCTAAACTAAAGAATGAATCAAATTTTAAAGGTATTATTCCAAGACGAAACTAAGTGAAAAAAATTGATAGTGAACTAAGGAAGGAACCTTCTCCAACTAGATAAGCTAATGAAAAGCTTAAATGATGATGTCTTCTTATAGATGACCACGTCTCTCTAGTCAATTAAAGAAATACTATTTCAAAAAGAGGAAAGAACTCTAGCATTAGAAGTAGTCTAAGATCATTATTCTCTAATTAAAATGTTAGGTAGTTTGTCATTACGGGGAAGGAAACTTATTTTTCCTTTAAGGTCCTATCTAAAAAAGAGGACTAAGTGAGTGCCAATGTATCAATATAAAGAGAAGTAAAAATTCTATTTCTTATTTGATAACATTTCTAATATTTCTTAGCTATAATAGCTTCTTATATGTCTACAAAATCCCACTTTAAAAACTTTATCCCTTTAATATATGTATATCTATATATATGAATCAAGCTAGCCCAATAAAATGTAAGGAGTCCTTACAAGTAAATAAATTTTTTTCACAAAAATAGAATTATTTCAATTTTTTTGTGTTGTGTCATCAAATCACCTTCCTTAAAAGGCTTGCAAACAACCTCTTATTGAACCTTAGTCTTTATAGGAACTATTAGTATTTTTGGACCATAAGAAGTTCGTAATAATTTGCCTAATGATTTATTCTATTACAAAGTGATGAGGGTAATTGATAAAGAAAATCATAGTTTACATGTTTTTAGATAATGCATAAGTTTCAATTTGATCAAAATGTTTTCCTTGATGTTTAAATAAGATCTTAATGTTTTTTTAATAAGTAAATAAATGAATTGAATTAATAAAAAACCACTTAAGGATTATAATCATAGAAGTACAAAAAAAAAAAAAACCTTTAGTAACCAAATCTCATATGGCAGTCATGCACATCATCATGCAATCCCAAACTTTCCATCTAACTTACCTAGACCCCTTAAATAAACTCAAACACTTAAAGCTTGACTACTATTTTTAATTAAAGTCAACAGTACATTCAAATCTAAATTTACTATCACTCCCTATCTTGGTCAATCATTCCTTAACTTCTAAGTTTCTAGTAGAGGCATAGAGCAATCCAAACTCACTAAGTGTACATAAAGCAACTCTCTTATCCAAGCTACTACCCTAGAAGAAAATTTAAGGGAGCTCCTCCTATTTGTCCCATACATTACACTGTTTCTCTCTCTCTATACTTTGTACATTGCACAACTAAAACCAAAACCTGTAAGCTACATAATCACGTTTAGACTGGTTATAGGGGTGAGAGGACCATTTAACAATCTAGTTCAAATTGTCCAACTGTGTCTAATAGCTGCATAGTCTCTATAATTCTTTCCACAACAACTTTGTGTCAAAGCATTTCAATGGTAGGTGATCCATTGACTCCATTTCAACATTGAATGGACTGTACAATCCATTAGAAACTTGCAAATCTCTAAATTTATCTAAGTTTGATAACTTTTTAATGATAGATATCCATAAAATGAAGGAAGCCTTTAGTAGTTTTTGAGGAAACCATATTAATTTATACCACCGAATAGAGCCATTAACATCTGGAAATAATTTCCTACAAGATTTATTATTAAAATAGGTAGAAGCATAATTCAACCATATATCTTTTTCTTCAAAAAATTAGTTTGGAGGAACAGTTGAAAAGATATCACTTAGGAGAGAGGTAGTTTTAGAGCTATTGATCTAGTCTTCTCCACATATATCCTCAATAACATTTGCATTAGAGAGAAACATATGCCTGATGCTTCCAAAACTTTAATGGAAATGGAGAGGTCATACTCTTAACTGGCCATCAAACCATAATAAGGTGCTTAATCCATTCCGCACCTTATGAAAAATTACAGAATTAAGATAAGTTCTCATTCTAATAAGTTGTCAAACTGTCCAAGACACATCCTTGTCTACACTAAGCTCCCAAAAGCTCCAGCCCTTCAGAATATATTCATGAATTCATTGTTCTTAGAGGACTTGTCTAGCCACAAACAATCTCCTTTTTTTAAGATATAAAAGCCTTTCCATATCACTTTTTCTTTGTTCATCCTTGTTAGATCCTCATTCCATAAAAAGTTTCTCAAACAATTTTCTATAGCTTTAAGAAGTTTCTTTGGAAGGGTCAAATGAGTTGTCCAATACACCTGTATATTATTGAGAGTTGAAATGAGCAATCACAACCTGTTCGCAAATGAAAGCTACTTGTTTTAACCAGCACCCTATTTGATATCATCTAATTATACATCTTTTAAGCATGTATTCATGATCATTAACTTAAGTTTGAGAGGAAATTACACATGATTTTGGGTGCATATTGGATTAATTCTTGAATAAGATGCTTCTTATTTTGCTCTTGATGATTGTTCAGGTTATATATAACTTTTGTGAACATTTTAAGGAAATTTTGGATCTAGACGAGGATTGGAATCAATTTGAGGACTTAGAGCATCAAGTTAGGAGGCTCCACACCAAATATCAAAGTTATATGACGAACAAAGACACGATCATAACAAAGCTAAGTTGGAAAATAGATTCTGAATAGCTGACTTTGGGAAGGCACTAGGTGTAAGTATAGAGCTTAAAATGATACAAAATCTTTTAGGGTGCTGGAACAACATGTTACGAGCCTACATACCAAATTTCATGATAATTGGAGCTCTGTAGACTAAAATATAGTAAAAAAACCAAGCAGTGTTGAAAGCTGGAAATGCTGACGTGGCAAATTAGTTAGGATGACGTGTTTAATTTCGTTTTATAATATTTTGGATAATAAAAGACGTGAATAAACCCTAGAAGCCACACTCATGACCCTAAAGAACATCTAAGATAAAAATAGAGGGTTTTGAAAGAGGAACAATGTGTGGAAAATCAAGAACAAGGAAGACAATCAAGATTCAACAAGTGTTGTCCAGATTTTCTAGCAAAGGGGTGTTCACCATCTTCACTAGTTCATCCTTCTTTTTCTTTTCTTTTTATGTTTAATTTGAATAATCTTTGTTTGAACATGAGTATGGATTGCTAAATCTATTTTAGAGATTTTTCTTGAATTTTTTATTGTTAGGGGTTAAATTGATAGAGTTTTAATGGTTAATTTGTTGAATTATGACCCCTAATTCAGTGCTTAATTGTTAAAGATATGTATTATTATGTTTAATTTGCAGGATGAAGCTTAATGATGAAGATTGGAGCAAAACCATGAAGAATTCCTATCCTTTCTAACCATTAATTGCCCCCTTGGCAGGGTCACATTAATGGAAGAATAGGGGGTCGTGAAAGGGTGCTGCAATCGAGCATTAACAGTACCCTCTTAGGGTGTCGCTGTATGGAGGCAGGGCACCGTTGATCATATAGTCAACAATTTCAGCTCCAAATCTTCTAGATTTCAACTCTTAGCTTGTTCCTAATTAATTCTAGTGTCTGTTACCACATGGGGGGAGTTCTTTAGGTCTTTAAAACATCCAAAAACATATAAAAAACATAGAGAGATTAGAGAAATCAGATCTGCATAGTCTTAAAGAGTTCTTTTTTCTCTTATTCTTAATTTTTTTGAGTTCATACCTTCAAACACTTAGTTCTTCGATTTTGTTTATTGTTTATGAGTTTTGAATATTGGAGCTTGTTGATAAGACTTGTATATGAGTCTAGGAATCATCCAAGGGGCTTTCTAAACTCATAATATATCTCTTTTTTTTTTTTCCATTTTTCACATTAATCAAGGTTGATATTTTTATGCTTATATCTTTGAATGTTCTTGATTTTTCTGCAAGATCTTGTTGAATTAGAGCTTAGCTGGAGTTAAGAATTAAGTTAAGAGTTCAAGAAACATCCAAAAGTCTTTGTAGGATTTGTTGTCACATCTAAACTTTATATTTAAGCTCTTAATTTTAGATATATCAAAGTATGTTGTATAAATTGTATATCTTGTATGCCTTGATGCAAATGTGTGGCTAATCATTTCTGTTGCTATGGATTAATGTCTTGATGATTTGAAAGAGTTTAAAGACATGTTAAAAAGTCTGTATTTTTTTTATTGAAGATCTGAATGAACCAATTTTAAGCTGGCCACTTAAGATTAGTGTTTAAGATAGTTTAAGCATGAGAAATCATCTTAAATTGTT
>JAOXYD010092117.1:0-11985 GCA_028565735.1 Pinacopodium congolense
TTTAAACTTGTTTTAAAACTCAATTAAATCATCAATCATCTAATCCATAGCTAATTTACACATTTGGTAATTTTTAAGAATTTTTCAGAAGCAATCAAAAATAGTTTTTAAAGTGTGTATGCCAAAGTAGTTAAGTTTAAGTCTTTTCCAATTTTTAATCAATTTCTCTATATTTTTCCTAAATAATTGTAATCTGATCAACCTAGTAATTAACCAACTTTTTCCCCGAGGGATCGACACTCAGAGTCTGAAATATTACTCCACTTTATTATTTTTGCAATAGGTGCACTTGCCTTAAAAGTCCGTTGGTTTCCAAAGTAAAATCAATTCAAAATCACCCGTAATTTTAAAGTCACCAAACCAACGCAACAGATAGCATTATTTATGGCTAAGGGAATTTATGATTTGTTCTGATTATAAGAGTTAAAGTTTCTAAAATCAAAAGGGAAGCTTAATAAGAGATTCTAAATGGTTAGAGTTCGTAGAGACATTTTCATATGTGATTAAGTATAAGAATGGAAAGGAAAATGTTGTTGTTAGCGCATTGTCTAGGTGATATGCATCATTTACTTTATTATAAATTAAATTACTTGGATTTAAGTTTCTTTGGGAATTATATTCCATTGATTTTGATTTTGGTCAAGTATGGAATATATACTCTAACTGTGCATATGGTGAGTGTTATAAGCACGAAGGTAATAGTTTAAGAAAGATAAATTGTGTGTGCTAGCATATTCTTTACGTGAGTTACTACTTAGAGAAACTCGTAAGGGTGGTTCAATATGGCATTTTAGTATAAAAAAGATTTTAGAAATATTACATGATCATTTTTATTGGCATAATGTGTAACGTAATTTGCAATTTATCAGTGCATACTCTTGCCTGAAAAGAGTGATAGCTTTCTAATGTACTTAAGTGATCTAACAAGATAGAAATCTTTCCTAACACCTTTTTCTATTCCCTAAAAAGCATACTCAAAATCTTACCTAGGAATCTAGTGCCTTGGGCCCTACTACCTTTATTAAAAAAGAATATGAATACATAATAAAGGCTTGCTCAAGAACAAAACCCGTTATCCTAGGCTTAAAAAAAGTCTCTATGCATTACTGACTTTTTTTTGCATTACTTAATATGATATTCTTACTTTTGCTTCATCCACCCCTACTCACACAAATGCTTCTCTCTAAGGTAGAATGCTCACCTATCGATTCTTTTTTACATCCCATAGCTTTGGCACTCCTTCACTTGTGCCTACTTAAACTTAGACTAATTTTTCAATGGACTTTATGTTAGGATTGCCTAGGTTATAAGGTGGCAAGTATAGCATCTTTTTTTTTATTGATAGGTTTAGTAAAATGATATATTTTATTGCTTGTTCGAAAATAAATAGTGCGACATATATTAATTAACTTTTAAAAAAATATTATTCAATTCCATGGTTTACCTAAAACAATAGTTAATAATAAAGATGCTAAGTTATTAAATTATTTTTTCATATTTTATAAAGTAGGTTAGGGGTAAAACTTTTATTTTCTACTTTTGTATATGCTCAAATAAATGGATAAACTAAATTAGTTAATAGGACACTTACTACCTTATTAATTTCCATCATTCAAAAGAACTTAAAACAATGGAAGAACGAGCAATGCGTAAAATAAATTAATAAAGGATGTGTGAAGCTAACTTTTAAACCTAATTATTGAGTTTAAATTCACATGTGTAAAAATACTTTCCTATACAAAGGAAATCCAAGTTACAACCTTAAAGAGATTATTAATTTCAAGTGATAGAGGGGATCAACAATAATACCTACAAACTAAATTTGTCAAGCAAACATGGTATATGAGTGCTACCTTTAATGTCATTAATTTATCGTTATATAATTCAGATGATTTAAGGAGGAATCCTTTTAAAGGAGGGGAGAATGATGGAGATCAAGTAGTGCGTGCACCTCATTCTAACCATCATTATAAATTTTTAAGGAGAATTGAGGATCCAATGATGAGAATCAAGGCTAAACATACGAAGGAAGCTCTTCAAGGAATGATCATAAAGTTGCAAGAGAATGAAGCTATTCTAGAAACTCAAGATGTATCACTAAGGTAATAACTTATTTATATTCTTCAGGAGATGGACTTAGCTTTGGACATGAAGAGTATAGCTTAGAAAGTAAACATAGCCTAGTTAGATCTGAGTTTTAGGAATTAGGTGCAATGAAGGTCATTCTGCAATGAAGTTAGAAGATAAATTTCCCTTTAAAACAATGTTGTTTTACTAAACTTACTAGCACTATTCTACTCCTTGAAAAGATAGAAGATAGACAGCATATATAAATGAAACCCTTTCACTTCCCATGAAGGGCCGTTTGACTCCTAAAGCAAGATAAAAGATGAAGATTCCAAATTAACAGTCTCTTTTACCCCTTTTTTAAGTGTTGTTTTGCTACTAGACAGTTGGGATGCTATGTTTGCTTTTAGATTGTAAAATACATAATTTTCTGAAGTTAATGATTAGTTTTTAGCATTTATATTATGCTTGTAGTCATGACATTAAGCAACATCATTATTAAATTAATTATTGAGAGTTATTCTTCTTTAGAGAATTTCTTCTTCATTATTTTTTAACAATCCAAATATGATCTTATCAAAGGTAACATGTGGTGATCAATCTTCCCATAACTTTTATTTTAATTAATAGGTCTAGTTAGATTCAAGTTTCATAGCTTCATTTGAAGATGCTACTAGGTTATTATTATGAGTAATTTGGGTTTTGTACTACTCGTGGTCTAAGGTTTGCATTACCACCTCCATTAAGTTATCATTAATAGTAACAAGAGAAGAAATCGAGTTTGGAAGAGTTGCAGACCAATTACATAACTACATCTTAAGCTTACATCTAAAGCTTTGAGATAGCTCAACGACATCAAAAAGCTTTTATTCATAACTTGAAGAATCAAATCAGAAAAATTGCCAAATTAATTATAAAAAACAGTAAAAAGGCCTACCTAGTAATACAAAAGTAAATCCAAAGGAACATGACAAGTTAGTGACATTCAAAAGTGACAAGGAATTAAAGACTAATCTAGATAGAAAGAAGGAAAATTTATTCAGAACATTGTCAACTAGAAAGAGAATAAGACTTTCTTGAATTCTTTAAATAACTTTATATTAACTTACCTTTTTTCAAGGCCTTATAAGTATGCAAAGTATGTAAAGTTATTAAAGGAGATCTTAACCAACAAAAGGAAGTCTAACATGACCTTGAATGGAGAATGCTTTTCCATTCTCTAAAATAAACTGCCTAAAAAGATTAAAGAGCTAGGAATCTTTACTATTTTTCACCTTATTAATGGTTCATTTAAGGGTAAAGTATTAATTGATTTAGGAGCAAGTATTACTTTAATGCCCTATAAAATGTTTAATAAGTTAGGCTTAGGAGAACCTAAAAATACTAGGATGAATATATAGTATTAGATAGGATAGTTAAGTACCCTAAAAATATTATTGAAGATGTCTTAGCTAAGGTCGATAAGTTTATTGTTCCTATAAATTTCACAATTTGAGCTTAAGTAGACCTTTCCTAGCAACTGATAAAATGATAAGATGCATATGAGGGAAAGCCAATCCTAAGGGTAAGGAAGTTATTTTTATGATATATAAAATTATGAAACATTCTCTTAATAATGATAACACATGCTATTGCATTAATGATGTTGATACTATATAGTTACCTACAAGAAATTAAGTATCAAAATTTATTGGAATTGTACATTGAGTAAGGCGAGAGAGAGTTAAGTGAGTAAGCTACTATTAGTAGAGAAACCAGTCTATATCTAATAAATTTTAACCACCATGAGCTCACGAGAAAGAGTCAAACTAAAAGTGCTTGTTTGGAAGCAACCTAAATATTTCAATTTTTTATACTTTTATTTTGTTTCTAATTGGTTCTTAGGTGTTTGTGTTTTAAGCATTTTTCGGTTTATGTGCTATAATTATATTATTACAAACCACTAAAAGCTAAAAAGCATATGTGGATATGAGGAAAATTTTTATACCTTTTAAATTGTGTAAAGACAGAAGTAAAACAATTGGCTAAAATGGAACAATTTTACTTTAGACTTGCAGCATCTTTCTAGCACTAAACAATGTTAATTTTCTTATTAAAGTTAAATGGTGGATGAAAACAACAATTTTTTACTATAGAGGCAAACGCCATATAACTACTAACTGTTTAATGGATTATTAAGCTATGCAAATAATGTTTTTTCCATCTATCCCTAATTAAATCTCAGTTTCCAACTGTTTCTCAACTATTCACAACCATAACCTCTAGCCGTTCTATCTTAATCATCATCCCTACAGTCCTCATTTTTCTATCTCTATTGTTTTCACTGCCATTCTCTACCATCGAGACATATAGTTCATCATTGTTCGTTGCTCACCACTTTGCCTAATTTCTCCCTCTACATCATCATCTCTATCTTAATTTGCCTTACTAGTCATCACCTTACCATCACCACCTCTAATTTTCTTATTTGGAACTAATGTCACTATTATATTGTTCCTTGTCTCTTTTTACTTAGGATAGTGTCTCCAGTTATTCATTTTCATTGCCTTGCTAAATTTCTTCTCAATTTCTAATTTTGTTTCATTGCTACCACCTACACATTCTTTGACATTATAAACCAAGTATTTTAGCATAACCTCTAGCATCAACTGATCTATTTAGCAACTAATTTGGATGATCAACTCTAGTCGACTTCCACCTCCATCTCCAATCACTTGCATGTGATTTTTCAAATTGCCATACGCCTCCACTTCCCAAAAGAGTATATAACGCCCCTTAATGTTCCAATATTCATCACTAGGTGTTGAGATTGAGTTTGAAATCAAAAAAGCATTTGATTCTCATGGATGGGAAACAATTCTTCAATTGTATGAAGGTTATTATCCAAATTTGGTGCAAGAATTGACTAGGTATGAGGAGGGCCAAATAGAATCCAATAATTTATTCAAGTTATTATTATTAAGAAATATATGTCTAACTTATTTAGTGTACCAAATGAACTTTTTCTTTGTAAGCAGAAGAAGGATCTTAATGATAGCAATAATATTTCATCTATTCCCAAATTTTCTATTAAATAGGCTTGTATTATCTTAGGTTTTAGAGTATAGTTGATTATCAATACTTTCTGAATTTTAAGTTATAGGCACGTAAATGCATTATTGTAGCCTTGCTTAGAGTTAATGTCCAGGAAAGAGTTAATAGGTTAACTTAGGTATGATTTATAAACATTTATTTACTTGACAAGATGATTTTTGGTTAGGTGATTAGGCAAGGATATCCTTAATATACTTATCATACCCCATTTACATAATGTGGTGCAATTTAATTGTTAACTAGATATCTCGTTTCCCACAGTTGTTATGAGGATCTTTACTGGTAAAGGAGTAAACTTTGGTGATGAGGTTGTAGTTCAACCTTCGGCTTCCACAAACATCAATTTTTCTACTTTGATTACTTGAAAGTTTGATAATGTCTGAGGTATATGGATGAATATAGGTCAAGAGCCCTTGAGGCACAATGAATAGTTAGATGACCTTACCACCTTATTGCCTACAATTTCTAAGCCAAATACAATGCATGAGAAGATTGTTGAGGCAACTACTATGGGATCACATCCATTTACTAATGAAAATCCGTCAGTTTAGCTTTTTCGTTAAATAATTATTTGGTGTCTATTCATGAGTTCTTTCTTGATATATAATAATAATAATGACAATAGCATGCCTAAGTCACTCAATGGATTGTCAGATTTGAGATTTCATCTGTTCCTTGGGTCATGGTCCTTAAGGATGACTAGGCACAATTGTAACACATTTTAGGATTTAGTATTAAGTTTTATGGTTTTCAATTATTTTGATGATGCCTTTGGGTTTATTTAAATATTTTTCACACTCCTTTTTTTATTCTTTTTACTTTATAATCAACTTGTACAACTTTAAGAGCTAATGAACTAATGGATTTTTTGTCTTGGAATTATTTAACTAGTTCTCTTTCACATTCATTTTTCAAGGAGTTTCTCAATCCTTTCCTTTCACTTTGTCTTATTATTTGAACTGAAGATAATGTTCACCTTAAATGTGTGTGTGAGTTTGGGGGTAGGGAAGGGATTATTTTACTTATTTCTACACTTGAATGATTGAGTTTTTTAAGTGATTAATTTAGATATATTACTTATAATGATTTTAATGGTTAGTTGATTATTAATTAATGTACTTAATACAATCAATGTAATTGATATAACTAATTTCAAATAACTCCTGTTTGATTTTGATTTCTCTTTATTGTTGTGTGCTCTGAATGACTTAAGTTGATTTTTGTATGCAGTATCAACTTTATGAGGAAGCTCAGTATGTATTTATTATACAAAATTAGAATAAGGTGTTTAATTTATTATATTTTCTTGAAAATATGAAAAAAAAATTCAAATAACTATATAAAAATCTCTACTATACTAATTTTAGCTACTTAGTAATTGAGGGTTCATAAAAAAATATTGACTTTCACATCAAGCAATAGCTACAATTATGAGTATATTAAAGCACTTTAAGTAAGTTTCCTATAGATTAATTTTTAGGGTTATATCTTAAATAAGTAATAATAATAATAAATAAATTTGTGTGTTTTGAAAAGGTAAAATGGTAAAATGCATTTTTCTGGGCAAGACGGAACATAAAACACACTTAGTTATCTTTGAACAAGTTTTTATGAAGGTTTGTGTGGAGTCAATTAGAGGCTTAAAGTTGTGTGCAAAGGGTTGATCTATATAGGAATGTCACTGCCTGTGTTAAGTCATAATTAAGATTTAATTAGGAGATATTTACTATTATTTATTGCATTGGTTTGTATTTAAATACCTCATTTTGTATTATTAGTTGAGTGGTTTTGAGTGGTTTTCTAGAGTAATTGCTTGAGAACAAGAAATTATTTAATGGGAAATAGGTAACTTAGATAAGTTTTTATGATGTTTTTTTAGATATTTTTACCCCTTTTCAAGCATAAATTTCTCCCGTTGAGTAGTTGATTTGATAAACTTGTAGGCACGCTTCGTATTTGAGGAGTTAAGTGCAAAGATGTAAAACCCCGAACTTTCCCTTCTACCTGTTTATAAAATTTATTCTCACTTGAATAAGGATTTTGAGGACCCTACCCAATATATATATATATATATATGTATAATAAAAATACCCAAAATAGGTATTAGAGTCAAATGACATTGAATCAGATTGAAAACAAGTCCAATCGGATGAATTTTAGAAATTTCATAAGTTTAGGACAAAAATACCCTTTTTTGGAAAATAATGGGTATCAATGATTTTAAATGCATTCAAAAAAAATTTAGGCACCTAATTACTAAGTATTAACCCTAATTAGAGTATTTCATGGTCAAGTTAAAAATAATACGGTTATGGAATGTTTTCGAGATTTAATTCGGTTAATTGGTCAATTAAATGCATTAAGGGCAAATTGGTCTTTTGTACTAATTAAGTGCAATTTGGTCCTTTTATACGATATTAGTGGATTGACGAATCATTAGAGATGACCAATGAGATGATGACATGTGTTTCATGAGTCATTAATGATGACAAATAGGAAGGTATCATGTGTAATCCATTAAATGAGAATAAAAAGCAAAACTTAAGACATTTTGCTTCCTTCTTTCAACATAAACGTGAGAACCAAAAAGAATGGAAGAAAAGAAGAGAGAAAGAGAGAAAATTCATCCAAGGAGGAGAGGAAGAAGATAGGTGCAATTTTTGGTAGATTTCGAGTAGAAATTGAAGAAATTTTAACCTAGGATTGGTGTTTACTAATTTCCTAAGAGATTGGAAGATAAATTGGTAAGTTTCCCTAACTTAAATTTATAGTTTTAAGGCTTTTTAATTGGAGATTTATGTAAGGTAAAAGATGAACTTTGCTTTTCTATGAAGTAGATAATAAATTAGAAGCATTTAAAGGATGAATATGACAAGTGAAAGAATTATATTTAGTGAATGTTTGTATTTAGTTCTCCGATCACTTGAACTAGACATCTTATTTTGACTATAAATTGGGCTAAAAAAACCTCCAAATTAGGTTATTTCAATTGCATATGAAACCTAAGACATAATATTAAAACTCTCTAGAAGAAACCTAAATCTAATTCCAGATGAATGATACTAAAATTTAAGACTTAAAATGGTAACCTGATACTGCTCTGGTGCTGAAATAGGTTGTGATAATTGATACATTTTTCACGATTTCTAAGTTGAAATGGCATGATTTTAGATGATGTAGATAATGGAGACATAGAAGAACAAATTTCTAGAAGCCCTCAAAACTTAATTGGAACATTTGCTATGTGAAAAGTAAGGAACAAATGGAGGTATGGATTTTAGACATGGGTCATAACCATGACTGATCATGCATGATCATTATATGATGAATTAAATTGAGGGAAATAGTGTTTTGAAGAAATTGATAAATTAGAATGGGTGAAAAATGATTTTTAAATGAATTTTAAAGTTAGAATTGGAAACAAAGCATAATGGATTAACTTTTGGTAGTAAACGAAAATACGATTAGCATACGTGTTACACGATTAGATACAAATCTTGAACTCAATTAAACCGAATATGTAATTTTAATGCCTTATTTCCTAATTTGTAAATAAATGCATAAGCGAAATGTGCTTATGTAGGTCAAGAAGAGGCACGTAACAAGTGAGTGTGCTTGACGATAGACGACAAACTTGTGAGTGTATCTTTAAAATTGATTTCATGGAAGAAAAATGGTTTCTACTTTATCATGAAAAGCATGTTTACAATTAGTTTTATGTGATTGAAATGTTACAAATAAATGTTGCTACAACTGTAGATTTGAAAGCACAATTTCATCTGATTTGAATTGGCATTGAAATGAGATTTGCATATGATTTCAATTAACATTGAAATGTGATTTGTATATGAATTGAATTGGCATTGGAATGAGATTTTTATATGATTTGAAATGGCATTGATATGAAATTTGAACATGATTTGAATTGGTATTGAAACGAGGCAAGTTCACGTATTGATTGTTGTACTTATGTTTGTTTAAAACATTCACTAAGCTCGTTTAGCTCACCCTTTATTTTTCGTTCTTTTCAAATTTTAACCTCCTAGGTGCACACTCAGAGACTTTAGTAGCCGAGACTTCACGGCAATGGTGCTTTTCCTCTGAGATTGGTTCTAAATGGATTTGAAGTCCAAAAGTAGCAATGGTTCTTTGGATAAGTGGATAGAAGTGTTTTAAATTGTTTTTTAAGAACCTAAAATATTTGGTTTTATTAAATAATAGCTATTATGTTGCCGAAATTTTTAATGAATGTTTCTTTTATAAACTTCAATTGCTATTCCTTTTTCTTTTCTTTCTATTTATTTTAAAATATTTTGAAGAAAAGGGAAAAGGCTTAGCCCTAGGAGAACTTTCTAGTTAGACTGGATATCGACTGGAGGGTTTTCGTGGGGCGTGGGACAGGTTGCCTAATCATCAGGAAAGGGGCCTGTCAACCTAGAACACATTAGATTCTTTAATTTGTAGGTGAATATGCGCTAAATTAGTCTCAAGTCAGAAAGTAAAAGGAAGTGATATGAAGGCTTCATATGAGCTAACTAGGTAACATTCTTAAACCAAGTGAGAAGTAAAGAATTTGGTATCAAGAGGTGATGCAAAAAGAGGTATTCTTATATCCTTAACTTGATATATATTTGATGATATATGATTGATTTGAGAATGTTGGCCTTAGTGTATATGTTTTAAGTAGAAAAATAGATTTAATGTGTTTAGGGGAAAACTTTAGGTCATGGGAAATTCTTGAATTTGATATATTGCATTAAAATTGTTATGTGTTTTTAAAAAAGATTTTACATGAGTTTAGGGTGAATGTCATTTAAAATTGATATTATTTTTAATTAATATTAGAATATGATTTGAAAATATTTTTCAATTGGCATGAGAATCCTTTTATGAATTTTCCAATTGGTATCATGTTTTATAAGTGATATCATTTTTAAAATTAGAATATGATTTGAAATTCCTTTTGATGAGTACTTTACCTCTTATGTCATTAAATATTTTAAAATGCATAAATTTAGGATGAATACATCATTTGACATGTTTAAATTGTTTTGACACAATTTTAGAAGCTTATGTGATGTTTCATTATTTTTAAAATCAATTTCATGCTTATGTTTTTCTTTTAGGACAGTAAGTGAAATATTATAAGAATTATTTGTTTAAGATGCATAATATTTGAATTTTGTGAATTTCTAAAAAATTATATGGTTTTCATGAAAAATATGCATAAACATATGTTTTAGATGTGAAATATACATAACATGTGTTTTGTGATGTATTATTCCTTTTCATGTTATATTGTCCCATAATGCATAATTTTATACATTTAGGTGAGTATTATGTACAATTAATATATTGTTTCAAATTCATGAATTAAGGGGGGAGTGAGTTTTAAGAATTAGTTATAATTGGTATTCTTTTTTATGATGTCAGAAAGGGGAGAGATTAGTGTGATGTTAAGGAGTAATATGATTATTAAGTATAAAGGGAACAGGGAGGGAATATCATTTCGTAATGCATGATGCATTTATATGAAGTATTTTATATATGCGCATTTTTATTCTTCAAAATATGTTTTGAAAGTTGTGTGTGATGGTTTCGAAGCAAAAGAAACATTATTAAAATTATTTGAATTAATTTAGACTTGGTTTTTACACCAAAGTTCCAAATTTTAGTTTAATTTGTCATAAACCAAGGCATTCTGGGTTTTTAATCTTAATTTATATGTCTTAGTATCACATTTGATTTATGGAATGATTTGAAACTTATTTGGATTAAATTGGAGTTGCAAATTTTAGATTAGAATGGTTTGAATACATGTTCTGTAATCTGGAATTTTACAACTTTCACACCATTCTACTACTAGTAAACTATAATGGTTTAATTTTAAGAACATCGGTCGATCGATCCACTGGTTAATAAAAAAAACCTGCACTTTAATAGCTAGTTTATACTTCGATCTTTTATGATTTTTTATACCCTAGCAGCTAATTTTTATATCCATCATCTCTATTCACCTTTTATCCCTATATATATGAGTCTTAAATCATTTTTTGGTTCTTAATGCCATTTTAAGAGAGATTTAAAGCTTCCAAAGTGATTATGCACAAAGTTTTACTATTCTTGAACTTCCATTGCTATTTCTTCTTGTTTCATTTTTATTACTCCAATATATTTTTCATTTATTTTTTTACCTTCTAGTTGAGTTATTGTGTTGATTTTATGTTACTAGAAGGTTATAACTGTTTGATTTTTTAGTTGGAATTAAAATACAATCATTTTGATAGTTATTGTGCTTCCATTGATTTAATCTAATTATTTCATATTCTAGTTTCATTTTTTTTGTTCAATTTTTTATTAACATATTTGTTTAGCTTCCAAGAGGTTTATTGGTTTTACTTTGCATCATTGGAAGGTTAGAAATGTTCATTTTATAAGGCATAATTGAAACATTGTTATTTTGACAACTCTTGTATTTCATATGTTTAATCTTCTTTGATTTTTTTTTTGTTTCAGTCTATTGGATTTAGGTCCTAGAAGTTATGTTGTGTTGATTTTTAGTCTTTAAAAATTGTAGAAACATTTTAATAAATGTTCTTTCATTAAAACACCATTTAAGGTGTGCTTTAGTTTGTTGTCATTGAGTTAAAGGCTTCTCTTTACTATTAAATAGGTTATTAATAGGTTATTGTTCACCTTAAATAAAGAAGACTGCATTGGTTTGGTTGTTGAATATGAAATAAGAATAATTTATAATAACTAGCCCCATAACTTCGGGAGAAGGGGTGTCTCCTCACAAAGGGGGTCGTAATGACCAAGCTCGGG
>JAOXYD010092138.1:0-11985 GCA_028565735.1 Pinacopodium congolense
ATACAAACTCAACACAACAAACCTAATGGAATTATATTCAAATAGTAAAAATGAAACTAGAGCATGAAATTTAAGGGGTGTGTGTGTGAGAGAGAGAGAGAGAGAGAAAGAGAGTAATATTGTTGATTTACGAGATAGTTAGTCGAAGAATACTAAGAGGGAGAAGGGGTGACGACAACAAAAGAAGAGATAACTAAAGATAAAGTTAGGGTTACTAATCGGGAAAAGGTCAAAAATAAGGATAATAGATCATATTATAAAACGGGTCGAGGATGAATTTAATTGAATTTTTCATCTATTATTTAGGTTAATGGTCAATTTTATTAAAACATAATTAATGAAATTAATTTTTTAGTTGATTTATTTAGCAAACTTTTATCTCTTAATTGAAAATTTTAAAAGATTATCCACTAAATTAAATATTTTTTAAAAGATTATGATACAACTATTTTTTCAGTTATAAATAAATAGGGTACTCTATATTTCGGTGCGCTTTGACGGGGGGACAATATGCAAATCACGAGAACCTAGGGGACGAAAGTGAAATGAAATGGAAATCGTAAAATACCAACACAGCTGAGAGTCTAGCGTAGGCAAAAAGCCCTAGCGTTCTGTGCACCTCGCTATCTATTCTGCGGTCGCCGGTCAGGTAACGACTCTACAACGGTCTTTCCACACAACCGTAACATTACGTTTGGTTTCAGTTTGTGCGTTATTATAGTGTTTTGCTTAGCAGGTGTTATGTTATATGCTTTTTGCTTTGGGAATTCGATGTTGTTTATTACTTGTCTTGTCTGAATGGGGGCTCCTGTGTTTTGGTTCCAGTTAGTAGTAGGTAGTGATTTGAGGTGGGGGTTTGTGGTGATAAGGTGGTGTTACAACCTGAGCTTTGGTTCTTGATGGCAACGAGATCGGATGAGATTGATGACGAATTTGCTGATATTTACAAGGAGTATACTGGGCCTCCAAGATCTGTTGTGAATAGTACACAAGATAGGGCAAAGACAAATAAACGGCCTTCTGCGGAGTCTGACGAGGAAGAGGGATTGCGCGACCCTAATGCTGTCCCAACTGACTTCACCAGTAGGGAGGCTAAGTTTTGGGAAGCTAAGTCGAAAGCCACTGAGCGGAACTGGAAGAAGAGGAAAGAAGAAGAAATGATTTGTAAAATATGCGGAGAATCTGGTCACTTTACACAGGCATGTCTCTCATTGCTTGCCATTTAAGTTTGTTTGTGTTGTTAGTTATGTTCCATTCTATTATTTGATTACAATCAACGATATGCCAGGAGTGGCAAGTTACACTTTCTGAGCCTCTTAATTCCTTTCTACTTAAATTAGTTTAGAACTCACATTGTCATGTAGAATTTGGAGACTATTAACTTCAGATTCATTATATTGTTTCGTTCTAACTCAACTCGGATTTCTAGACTCATAGTTTTGTTGGAGTAGACGTGTTTAAGTTGGTTACTTTGTTTTTCAGCAGCGCAGGGAATTGGGTGTTCATAGTGTATATGTTTACTTTTGGGGTAACAACCTTTTATTTTCACAACTTGAAAGATGCAATTTCTTTTCTAACATTTATATCCTTTTCAATTCATGATTTTGGAGTTGGATTCCCATTTTTCCTTAATGAATAAACACCCTGCCATGCCACTAAACTATGTACAGGGATGCCCATCAACTCTTGGAGCAAACCGGAAATCTCAAGACTTTTTTGAAAGAGTTCCTGCAAGGGAAAAGCACGTAAAAGATCTGTTCACCGAGAAAGTGATACAAAGGATTGAAAAAGACATTGGCTGTAAAATCAAAATGGAGGAGAAGTTTATAATTGTTAGTGGGAAGGATAGATTGATTTTGGCGAAAGGTGTTGATGCTGTCCACAAAGTGATTAAGGGTGAAGGTGATCAGAAGGGTTCTTCTACTTCTCACAGGAGCAGGTCTAGATCACCCGTTCGAAGCCCTGCTGGCTCACGGTTGCGACACTCTGAATCTCAAAGGTCTCATTCAGGTCACCCAAGAGATACGTCACATTACCAACAGAGATTTAGCAGACAAGATAGGTTTGTAGAAGATCGAGTTCGTGGGGATGTACAGAAATTCTCGAAGGGTTCTCCACAAGGTAGGGACAGCATAGGATTTACGGCATCCATAGGGAACTGGTAAATCCATGTTAACAGCTCACTAGGTTCAGAGAATCCTGTCACTCTTGATTGTAATTTTTTTATTGTGAATTGTTGATGATCCCACTTGTTTCTTATGGTCTTTCTGCAGCAAGAGGTAAGTTACTTCTCTTCAAGCTTATGTTACGATTCTGAGGTAACTTTCGTGGTGGCTCTGAAATGATCGAAAGTCTCCAAATCGAAATTATTTATTGAAAGTATGTTCAGACTTTTTTTCATATGGACAATCAGCATGTGAATGTTACATAACATTCATAATTAAAGCTATCATTAATGCTGCATCTTGAATCATCTGCTTAACATGATCTTCATTTATGAAGCTTATGGAAATGATGGTGCTAGAGGTCGATCAAGCCATTCTAAATCCCCTATGCGGCCCCCATATGCCAGCAACTCATTTGCTTCATATGATGGTTATAATCATAAGATGGGTGGTTACAGAACTGATGGATGGGACAATGAGAGACAGGGAGCCGATTTGCAATCTGGCCATCAATTTGAATATTCTGCCTTCCCTCGGACTTTGGAAGAACTGGAGTTGGAATATAAGAGGGAAGTAATGGAACTCAGTAGGATTCGTGACAAAGAGGAGGATGAAGAGAATTACAAACATCGGGAGGTATGAAATCTTTCAACTAAATGCTGTTTGTTCATTTTTTAAGTGTCTTTTTTCACTTAAGAATGGAAATTACAGCCATCTCGTCCATAGCCATTTGCTACATGTATTTGTTGCCATGTTGAATACAAAGAAGCAGGATCCAACCGAGCTACACATACCTTCACTTATCATTTGCTGATGATATCTACTAGTTGGCTTGTTTGCATAAATTTTGAATAATGAGAAAATGATTATGCTCCAGGCATTTATGTACTTTTTTTTTTATATCTAGAGTGATGGTAGATTTAATTTTGCTGTCTGATTGCTGAAGACCCATGTGATGTGATCATAATTTATTGAAAATTGAAGGCTGAGAGTTCAGTCATTTTGTTAATTGGAAAATGCTGATCTTTGTCCTTTGGATTTCAGACCATGAGGGAGATGAGAGAGAATTACATGAAGAAACTGGCTCTCCTAAGGGGCACACATGCAAGGCAGTGGGAAGAGTTTATTCAAGTTGATGCTCGTAGGCGTCAACAGCAAGCACAACAGCAAATGTCTGCACCAACTTTTGGTGGTTATAAACAACATGCTTATACTGATTATGATGGCACCTCAGCTAATCCTCAGTATTTGGGATCCAATTTACCAATGGATTCAAGTGCAAGGTATCCCAATAATGTGGAAAGTTATTCTTCAAGACCACATGATACTTATGGTGAGTTCCAGCGACAGAGGCGTGACAATTTTGGGAAGGCTTACAATCGATACTAAATTGATATTGTGGAACTTTGTCTGGTGAGTTATCTCAGTCCTTTGTCAAGTGTGGGAAATCCTAGTGTTAGTGCTAATATTGTAGGTTTCTTACTGCTAAAACCCTGAACTAAATGAATCACCTTTCTGAATTCCATGGTAGGTTGACATTAGACTGAAATTAGAGTTAACTCTTGTTAGTACAGGTGTAGAAGAAAAATGTGAAGCCTTCAACATTCATCTATCTGCAATTGTTTGTGCAAAATGCTAAAAAAGATGAACTATCTGTAAACTATTGTAGGTTTTAGTTAGACGGGGATGGATTGTGGTGGGTCATACCTCTTCTTTCTTGTAATTCTTCAACATTAGATTAAAGCTTCGATTCCCAAAATATTTTCAGGGTCCGGATTATGGTCAGGTAGAAGTAATGCACAAAAGGGTGGCCGTAAAGGTGAGTATGGTGATTATCCTATTGGCCTTGAAAAGGCAAGGATCTGACGTCTTTTCTGTGTCAGTGGAATTAATTTAATTTGGTACAGTGATTTTGTTGTGTTTCCGTGGGGAGGCTTTTGACTTTGGTAGCTTTGGTAATATTCAAGAAATTGACTCCAAATACTTGCAGTATTTGCGTCACTTATGTGTTATGATGCATGTCCAAGTTACTTCATTTATGCCGGCACCTTGGGGGTTACAATAACTATATCACCAATTTACCCCCCAGTGGTGGTGGTGGTGATTCCATATATCCTTGGAAATTTTGACAAAAGTGCGCCAATTTCCAAGGGCCCAACCATAGTAATCCATAGATTATAATGGCCAAAAGATATATGGAATAATGGTATATAAAAAAAGGTATACAGTGAGTAAGCAGTCAATTTCTTGGACTCTCGTCTCAAATTCAGTTAATTGGCGAGACACACAAATCTCTAACAACAGAGATAGCTTGCTGTTTACCAGCGAGACTAACTGATGCTTTCATGGAGGTTTTCTGGGAAAGCCGCGCGCAAGAATAATATCCTATAACATCTTGAGGCCTCCTGGTTAATCCTAAGAAAACGTCAAATGTTAATTGGTTAATGTCCGAATGTTTTCTCGTACTACAAGTGTTTTGATATCAAACTAGTGAAAGGGCAAGTTTAAACCCAAAAAAAGGTGTTTTTTTTTAATTATGAGGTTTTAATTAATATTTAAGTTGGAATTTAAATATTTTAGAAATATTTAAAAATAATGATAATATTTTAAAAGTATTTAAAAATAACTTTGAATTTATTTTTGTTAATGTGTAGCGTGGTAGTATGTGATTAGTTCACATGTATAGTAGGTTTTACATATTACATGGGGTTCACGGGGCGTATTTTAAATTTTATTTTTGTGTCATAGGTGTCCCGGGTATCATGTTTTGGGACACACATTAGAAAATTTGTCCAATGATATTTTTCACATAGCTTAAAATATTACCTTCAAATATAAGATAGTGTATGAATTTGCATATTTTACTAGTAGATTGGTTGTTGCAAATGTAGAAGGGAGCTTGATTGTAAGATTTGTCAAGTAGGGATGAAAGTCGACTTTAATGATTGGACAATGCTAAATAGAAGGGATGTTGCTCAACGGATAAAAGTTATTTTAGGGATAACAAGTTAATCTTTTTTAAGAGGTTACATCCACAGGTATTTTGACTTAAATATTAATTAAACGTTCCATTTATTATTGAATACTTTCTTTTAAAAGAGTTTCCGCTATTTTGGTAGAAGATATTCTTTTTTGGAATTGTAGTTTATTCATTTTTAAATAAGTATATAACTCAACTAGAAATTTTCTTACTTGTCCAATTTCTAAAAGTTTTAACATAATGGATGAGAGGTCATGTGTTCGAACTTGCGCGTTATAGGTGCGATGCAATGTTAAATTGGTTGTTAGATTGTTAACATATTAGATGAGAGGTCGTGTATTTGAACCAGTGCGTTGCAGGTGCAATGCAATGTTGTTTTTACCTCAAAGCAGTGCTATTTTGGTTACAAAAGATAGCTGTACAATTGCAGTTTGCTTGATTAGAGCTCGCAACTTTCAGTCAGTTAATAACATGCTCTACCAAATGATCTGTCAGCATAATATCCAAGCTTTTCATACTGCATTATTTATTATTCTTAAGAAAATTAACCTTTGACACATGGCACATAATCATTAGGCATCTGGGTTTCACTGTCACATGATATTCATGTGGCACTCACACATAAAATTTTCATATGGCATGTGAGGGTTCGTTGCATGTGTGAACCAATCACACGTTCTTTTAACAAAAATGGATTTAGGATAGCTTTTAAACATTTATGAAGTTTTAGGGTCCGATATAAATTTTCTGACACTTTAGACTTTGACATGAATATTTGATTAAAATCTTAAGATTAAAAACACACTTGTTATCAACGAATTTAAAGTATCAATTCTAAATTGTAAGAAAACGGGCACAAAGTGAGGAAACGTAATAAGGATGAGTAAAAAAATATTTTTTGAAATAAAATAGAATATTAATATTTATTAATATATAATTAGCTGGTTATTTTAACTAAATTTGATTTTAATATAAATATTTAAAACAATAGTAACATTTAACATTGTGTTTTCCAAAGAATTGCATTTCATCCTTGTCAAGAATTTTAAGTTCTCTAATGTTATGTAAAGTGTCATGAATTACACTTTTATCTAAAATATTTTTATCAATATCTTCTATTATATTAATATAAACTAATAAATTAATGTATGAAATTATTTTTATTATAATATTTTATATTTTAATATTTTAAAATATATTTAAAGTAAGATAACAACTAATTGTTAATTTATATTATTAATTCATTTGCATAAAAAATGCATTTTTCTTTCAGAAATCGTCTTTTGAAATTAACTATAATCAAGATCAAGCGATAATTTTTTTCTTTAATTTAGAAATCAGTATGATCAATGTAATCGATATCAATTGGATTATATGTTCTTTTCTTATTAAATGTTATAATTAAATAATATAAATTTTATAATAATTAATAATAAAATATAATTACTAAATAATTAAATTTGATCAACAAAATATACACTTTTCACCCTTAAAATATAAGTAACTTAAACAATGTCATTGAATCTTTGATGTTTTAAACAATTCCATTTCTTCATACGTTTAAAAACACCCCAATTATATTTACATGTTGATATAGGAGTAGTTTGTCTTAGTAATTTAATAGAAATTTTTTAATTTTAAAATATTTTCACTAAATAACTCAACCACTCATATTTATTTTAAATTAAGAGTAATAATAAAATATTAAATTATATTATTAATAAGTAAGAATTAAAATAAACTAAAATTATGAAAACTTACTATAGTACTCTTTTTTTTTCATTATAAGTTCTCTCTTTATAGATGATATAGCAAAAGTTCCTAAACTTTCAATACAATCTAATTTCATTTGTCATGTTTTGTTGTTTCCTTATTAAATATCTCACCTTTGAATTAAACCACATTAAAAAAAATTGCGAATCATATCAACATATGTAAATACATCGTCATTATTATGTAACTAATAACAATTAAGAAGATAAAGCTACTAAGCAAATATTTTAAGATGCTTATCCTATTTTCGGTTATGAATATTTGTATATGGCTTATATAATTTTCATTTCCCTTTAAAAAGATTTATAATTGTCCTACAAACTATAGGCTTCTTTAAGTCAACAATCTTTAAGAACCTTATAAGTGGAGCCACAGCCTTCATAGTAGCCACGGAAGTATTCTAAATTTATTATTTAGGATAACAACATAAGCCTCTTTACTTTTCTCACCTTTGATAACTTATAACTTGAAAATTGTTTATTTCTCACTCAAATTTGAAGTAATTTTTATGATTTTTCAAACTTATAAATGTAGTTGTAAATTTGGTAGCAATATGATAATCTTAACCTATTCTTTATGAATTTTTAACCAAGATAAAAAAGTTAGATAATTATAAATAAAATTATGATTTTAGATGCATGTAAAAAAATATTTAAAATATGGTTCATGCATCAAATATGTTTTAAAATGAGATTAATATATTGAGCATCACATGAAGACTAATAAATATTTTCATACTTTGACTACAATAAGTACCTATCTAACATATATTTAATTGCACTATATGTGACGAAGTGGATTATATATTTTTTATCCATCCTAGTTGATAATTTTAGAAAAAATTTAAATAATGCATGAGGATCTTTTACCACATTAAAAGCATTAACAAATTGATAATTTTTTCCAATATTACATTAAACCAATAGATTGATCAACATTCTTTATCTTTGATTAATCTATCCATCTGTTATAATAGTGTATCTTATCATTTCTCATCTATATTTATATAAATCTACAATTAATTGACTTTTTTATTATATCTTAAAGTTAAGGCACACAAATCTCATAATAAAAAGATGCTTTAAATTCAGGACCTTTTTTTAATAAAAAAATTAGATTCAAGATCTATTGTTATTATAACATCTATTACTTTTTGAAAATAAGATGAATTTAAATTATTCAAAGGAACATAAAAATGATAGAATCGTCTAGCCTAAGTACTTTTACAATGCAAAACAACAACCTTATCATGCAAAACTTTTTTTAAACTCAGTTGAGAACCATAATTTTTAAAAAAAATAAGAATCTATATCAATAATAGCTTTTTTTTCCTTTTATCTAGTAATTATGCATAATTATCTCTATAAGAAATATTATGAGTCTCTTTATTTTCTTTATTTCTTTTTATACTTGTTTTTCAAATAATTTTTTCTAATCATCTCAATTATATTAAATGATACTTTCTTATGAGAAGTAATATTATCTTTTATATTAACAAAATGCCTTTTTATTATATACATTCCTCCACCTGTGAACATTTTACCATAAAACATATATTTATAATGAATATTTGCATCATACATTTAAACAAAAAATTAATTTTATATTGGATCAATCTTACCATAGGTAGAAGATATCAAGTTCAAAGAAATTTTTCCTCATGATTTAGTACTCTCTATTATAATATCACCTTAAAAATATATGAAAAAATTAATGAACTTCATGATAATATATTTGAAATTTTATCTTTTTATTAATGAATTTGTTATAGTAAATTTTCCTATAATTTTTTACATAAATTTTAAGATAAGAATTTTTGGAATTAATTTGTTAAATAAAAAAATGAAGAAGAATAAGTAATTTCAACTAGTTTATCTGATTTTTATTTATAAGAAAAAGATAAAACAGAAACTAGTCATCTTGTACAATGTGAGCTAGCTTACTATTAGCCCCTTAACATATGTAAGCGCTTCACAGCTAGCCTGAGATGAACCTTAGTCAAAAGATTAGTTGGATCAAATGTATGGGGGAGGCATGTGAAAGAACCAAGGTAAAAAGTAAGTAGGTTTGATCATGCATGGCGTGAGTTTTGGTAGCATTTCAAACAGTGGGTTACTTAACTTAGCTTGAACTAAGTTCCTTATGGATTAAAGACTAGTGTGTGCTTAAATGACCAGACCATGGTTAACAGGACTTGACTAGGAGTAAGAATTTATTAGATTGGTTTAACATATAGGTTGAATTGGCTAAATTCGTTATTAATAAATAAAGATCATAGGGATATCTTGGATGATGCCGTAGGACAAGATTAGATGGCGTAAACATAAGCTTTTAAAAGTTAAGAACATGTGGGAGATCATTTGAAGATAGCAAAAATCTTCAAAGATAAGGATGTATCTTTCATAATTACATGTAATCTTTATCTAATTAGTTATAATGTAATGAAACCACTTATATTGTACCTTATTTGGATTGGGATTTTGTCCAATTAGTTGGGATAGATATGATCTTGTGAGATAAATGTGATCTTAGATAGTAAGATAAGCTAGAATTCTTGATTGTACTTATCTATAACTTAACTTCTATGTAAGGTAGTGTTTATAATCTATATATTGCCCATTTGATCCCTACTCTTAGCACATCCGAGAGAGAGAGAGAGAGAGAGAGAGAGAGAGAGAGAGAGAGAGAGAGAGAGAGAACCTTGTGTGTTCTTCTCTTTTTCTAGTTGCCTTATATGCTTATTGCTTCCAAAGCATTTATTTGTTTTTTGTGTGAGAGTTAAAAAAATTTTCAAACATAAAGATGTTAAAGAAGGCCATTGTATCACCTACCATATCAACTAATAAGAAAATTTTGAAAAATAAAATAAAATGAAAAGAGGGTAGTTAGTATAAGAGTCACTTATGAGCATTAAACAATATGCATTAAGTACTTTACATTATAATGCATCATGTAGTAAGCTTGCATAAATGGTAAAGTGTAAAATGATGTCATGCTTTCTAATAAAAGGTTAAAAACCACTCAAAACAAAATGTTGTTAGTATGAGTATGGGTGGTATAAAAGAAAAAATCAACTCAGACTAATGATTAGGGATGTCAATCGGGTGGGTCAGGTCGGGTTCGGGCATTCTCACTTTTTTTGGAGTGTGTCTTCTTCTTTAAAAACTTGTTAAACTTTCTAGTGAGAAGAACTATGTCGTCCTCACTATCTTCCGAAGAGTTTTCTTCTTCATTAAACTTCACTTTCTTAGTTTTGAATGCCAAATTTTTTCTTCTTGATGAAGTTTCCTCTTTTTTTACTTTTAACTCCTTTATCATCATCTCATAAGTGAGAAATGAACCTATTAATTCATTCAAAGGTAGAACGTTATGGTATTTAGCCTCTTAGATGTCAGTTACCTTTGCCTCCCATCCTTTTGGTAAAGATCTCAAATTCTTTATAACAAATTAAACATGTGAATATGTTTTTCCTATATCCTTTTAATACATTTATGATGTCAATGAATCTAGTATACATGGAAGAATTATTTTCATTATGAAGCATTGAAAATAATTCATATTAATGAATAAGTAATGACTTCTTACTTTCCTTTACTTGGTTGGTGCTTTCATGAGTAACTTCTAAAATATACCAAATTTATCTAGTCATTTCACATATGGACACTCTATTGAATTCATTTCTACTTAGTGAACAAAACAAAATATGAATGCCTCTACTATTTATTAAAACTTAATTTTCATCTTCTACACTCTACTCTTCTTTTACTTTAAGAACTTTTGAACGTTTTCTATCTTAGTGGGAATATATAGCCCTTCACTTATTGTATCCCACAATTTAACAATTTTTACTTTAAGAAAAAAATTTATCCTAGTTTTCCAATATAAGTAATCATTTCCATCGAAAAAGGATGCACTGCTAATGTTTTGACCCTCATGACTAGATGAACTTAGCAGATGTACTATAATAGATGCTTACTTACAATTTCTTTAGAAACTAATGCCAATGTGAGACTTGAGCTATGATACTAATTGTAAGCCCTAAAGGCACTAAAGAGAGGGCTTAACTGAGTGGTTAAAAGTTTATTTACTAATAAAACTTGTCAGGAAGCTAATTCAATTTAATATAATATGTAAGTTGAAAGCTAATTTGATAATAGTTAAGCTAATAGCCAAATCACATAATAGGAAATGAGAAAAGAGAAAAAGGAAGAGAGAGAAGCCAAATTTTATAGAATTTCATCTACCTCAAAGATAGACTACATCTTCTCTTCAACTACTTGATGGATGTTTGTTTTACTAGTAAATCAAGACCAATTATAATCTTCTTCTAAGGTAAAGAGTAACCCTTACAAGACAAATCTTTTTAAGACAAAAAGAAACCTTTACAAGACATAATCTTCTAACTAAAGGTGAAGAAAAACCTTTTGACAAATCTTTATATAAAAAAGATGAGTCTTTACAATATCAACTAACCAAATAGTCTAATAACCCCCTTACAAGCAACTAAATACACCTAAAAAGGTGTTTCACTTAAAGATCAAATAAACTAAGGATTCTAATACTTTCACAAATGATATGAATGATCAATGACACTCTTGAAAGCCAAAACAAACTTAATATAAAAAAATTGATGCACTAAAAACTTATATAAATGATGAATGATAATCTAAAAAATCAAACAAATCAAATATAAACAAGTTTGATAGATATGAATATAATTGCTCCTAAACAAATAAATAAGCCTATGAAAATTTATCTAAATAGTCAATGATACTCTTGAGGAATTAAAAAAATATAAAATAATAATTTGGAAGAAAAATTTTTAGATTTAATGACTCTAATATATTATGATACAGCATGTAAATCTAGACAACTTTAACCAAACTATGAATTTGGAGCTTAAAAAAAATATAAATGCTTTAAAATCAATCCAAAAACTTTAGGACACTCTTGAAAACTTAAAAAAAAAAAACTAAACACAACAAATTTGGACACCTAAAAACTGATTACGATGGCTAAAATCGAGATTGATACAAGAATAGGCTTTTAAACGACAACAATTTAATA
>JAOXYD010092148.1:0-11984 GCA_028565735.1 Pinacopodium congolense
TTCGTGTTGCTTATTGATTTTTCAAACAATTTAAGATGATTTCTCATGCTTAAACTATCTTAAACACTAAGCTTAAGTGGCCAGCTTAAAATTGGTTCTTTCATACCTTCAACAAGCAAAATATAGACATTTAAACATGCATTAAAACTCTTTCAAATCATCAAAACATCAATCTATAGAAGCATAAATGATTAGCCACACATTTGCATCAAAGCATACAAGATATGCAATTTATACAACATACTTTGGTAAATCTGAAATTAAGAGCTTAAATATAAAGTTTAGATGCTACAGCAAATCCCAAAAAGACTTCTGGATGTTTCTTGAACTTTTAACTTGAATCTGGACCCCAATCAAGCTCTAATTCATCAAGATCCTGTAGAAAAATCAAGAACAGTCAAAGATATAAATATAAAAATATCAATCTTGATTATTCCGAAAAATGGAACAAAATAAGACATAATCTGAGTTTAGAAACCCCCTTGCATGATTCCTATACTCAAATATGAGTCTTAATAACAAACTTCAATGTTCAGAAACTCAGAAACAATACACAAATTCGAAGAACTAAGTGTTTTAAGCTTAGAACTAAGGAAAAGAAAGAAAAATGAGAGAAGAAGAACTCTCTCTAGATGACAGATCTGATCTCCTTAATCTCCCAAAGTTTCTTGTATGTTTTTGGACGTTTTTAAGACCTGGAGAGCTCCCCCATGTGCAAGCAGACACTAGCATTAATTAGGAACACTCCAAGAGTTAAAATTTGGAAGATTTAGACTAAAATCGTTGACTATATGAGCAACGACGCCCTGCCTCTCAGGGTGCCCTTAGTATTCAACTGCAGCACCCATTAATGACCCTTGTTCTTAAATTAATGTGACCATGCTAGGGGGCTATTAATGGTTAGAAAGAAGAGATATTCTTTATTTTTTTGCTCCAATCTTCATCATTAAGCACTGAATTAGGGGTCATAATTCAACAAATTAATCATTAAAACTCTATCAATTTACCCTTAATAGTAAGGCTTCATCTAAAGCCACTCCAAGTGTTAAAAGGCCTCATGTCAATACTTCTATTCCAGCTTATGTTCCTCCTATGCCTCCTTCTTATCCATCCTGTGGTGATATGATGAGTGTTCTTACATGGATGCAGAGTAGTATTTCTTCAAGCTTTATAGCTATACACTTTTAGATGGGTAGGAGAGATTCTTGCATCGATCATTTTCAGCAGTAATTTGATCAGATTCAGTAGCATCTTCAGGCCCGTCAGTCGACAGATGATTTCAGGCCTGATGATTAGTTATTGATGGGTTCCACATTTTATTCATGGATTTATGTGCTTTTTTTATTTCTTTTCTTTGTTTTTTGGTTGTATGTTCCTTTCAGTTGTATTGTTGGCTATTTCTTAGTCATTTAGAGTTCTCTTAATGTATGCACTCTATGGTTGAATGTTGATGATTATTCAATTATATATATGTGGAGTTTTCTTTATCCATTTGGTCTTTTGGTGCTTTTCTTTCTCTTTTTATCTTTTACGGTTGTAGCAAGTTCAGATATGATGTTAATGTCCACTTCTACAAAACATTAAATGATATTAACATTTTATTCCAGCTGCTTTCCTTCCTTATCACTTATTTGTGCTTCATTATTTGTATTTATGAACATTCGTGACAATGTTCAATTTAAGTGTGGGGGAGGGAATGGTTTATCACACTTATGATTTCATTTGTCCTAAATCATGTCATTTTATCATGTTTTTCAAAGTAATCTATAATTTGTTGAAATTGTTTTTTTATTTTTAGCCTTTCATTTACATTTTTCCTTTTGAATTTGATCATTTTTTATTTTTTAAGATGTTATATTATCAACTAAGCATGATTATTAATAATAAACTTTGATGGTTTCATGTTTTGGTTTATGGATATTTGATAAGCATTATTAGTTGCCATGTATAAAATGCATAACCATTAAGCTTTTGTGACCTCTTTTAGCATTTTCATTATCTTTTTTATTTCAAATCAAAATCAATCCAAAAATTTTGAAAATTCAAAGAAAAAAATGAAAAAATGTTATTAATTTGTAAAATGTGAGCAATGTTTATTCACTCCACTAACTTCGAACCAATTAGTTGAAGTTAAAGAGTGGTGCTAGTAGCCAATTAATGTGAGGTGACTTAATTGAGTAATCGAGGATGTTCATGACAAAATGTTCATCGTCCCATAAAAATATTAAATGGCCTCTCAATCAAGTCTTAAAAGCTCACCTATATGCCTGGATTTGTGATTAATGGTTAAAATATGTGACTTTGCTTAAAAGATAGGTCATTTTGCTTTATGTATATTCATTTTGTGGATGGAAATCATTTGATCCAAGTTAGATTGAAGATTGAAAGAATATGAAGTTATTTGTTAAGTACCATGTTTGGTTAATAATATAACATCTTAGTAAATTTTTTGACGATTGAATGAATAAGAAAAGATGCCAATGATTGGGTTTGATAGGTTGAGTAAGTTTTCCTATGTTTATAGGCTATTTTGAGATTGATGGTTTAGTGATTTGCTTGAGGACAAGAAAAAGGTAAGTGTGGAGGAGTTGATCAGTGCTTAATTCATATAGATTTTCATCATCTTTTAATCTAATTCATCGCCTATTTTGATGTTATTTTGTTTAATTTATGTCTTGAATTATTCTATTTTCATATTAACATCAAATAGAAGTGGAAATTCAAGAACAAGAATAAAAAAGGAGCTAAAACAAGAACAAAATAGTAGGGCATAGCAACCCACGTTTTACTCCTCCAGCCTCACATTTTAGTCAGTTTTGGGAGTCAAATAAACGACAAAATTATGTTGTTCCTCAAGCGTTGTTCAGGTAACTATTGAGCTATTTTCAACTACAACTTGAGGAGCCTGTTGCTGCAACTTTTCCACCTACTTCCCACATGTAGAGGACACATATATGAACCCACCAAACCCAATTTCGTGCAAGTTAACACATATTTTAGCTCCTAAATTAGATATTTAGGTTAGATTTTTCTTCTTTTCTTATTTAGGTTAGGTTTTTTAATATTATTTCTTTCCAACTTTGTTATTGGTATTTTTAGGTTGTATTATGGATCTGTAGGGGTTTGTAAATGTTCTTGAAGGCTATTTATCCATTTGGAGCATAATTTGGTTCAATCTAAGCCTTTAATTACTTATTTTCTTATTCATTCTTCCATATTTGTGCAAGAACATGTGTTTAATGCTTGAATCAATAATTTCTTATGGTTTGTAATGTTTTAATCTGTTCTTTAGCTTAGGACAAGTTCTTAAATGGATTGATTGATCCTCCATAACATGATTAAATGTCAATATTTGTTTATTTTAAGATCATGATGCTTATTTTTAGTTGGCCACTTGAAATATGATTTAAGATGGTTAAAGATCCGACAATCTCTACTTTAATCATTATAAAAGTTAGAAAATAACATGGTTTAATTCAACGATCTAAGAAATCTAGCTTGATTATTATGAGTCACTAATATTGAATATAAATTTAGGATTGGAATTTCTTGAACTTTAAGCCTAATGCATATTAATTGATGAAATACCAAAGATCAATTTAGGATGGCTAGAGAAAAGGCATTGACTTAACCATAGCTTTATCTTGATTTATTTAAGGCCCTAGATTAGTCAATTTAATCCAATTTATAACTCAATGAATCATTTGAAGCCTAATCCTAGGTTAAGTAATCATTTAAGTGATCTTTATGCAATTTGAAATCCATAACATTGCTAGGAAGGTTTTAGGTGTTTTTAATTTAATTGAGTTAACTAATCCCTTAGATTCAAAGCCTTGAGTTCTCTTAGATAATTGTAATCCAATTGCCTTGGTAGTCATACAATTAATTCTCTAAGGGTTTGACAATTTGGAGTCTTAAATGTGCTCCATTTTATTAATTGCGCCTAGTAGACTACCGTTAAGTTGATTTGAATTTAGATTGGAATTTCATGTGGATTGATTGATTAATTGAGGATAATTAGTGATACCAAATCAGCGCCAACAAGTTGTTTTTGACGTCATTGCTAGGGAACTGAATATTGTGTGATATTAAAAATATATTGGTGTCAATTACTTTAAGGTGTAAATATTGTTTATATTGTACTATTCTACCTTTTTTCTTTATTTCTTGAGTTATTGGTTTTCTACAATTCTTTTATGTATTATTTGAGTGGTGGAGCATCTTGTAGTGTTTACCTTTAGACATTGCAAAAATGTGGAGGCAAGATGCAATTGGTACGAGATGCAATTATATGAGCCTAAGTTGATGGAAATTGTTGAGGCAATGGTGATTATAATCAATTAGCTACCCTTATACCCCTGACTCGATGAATTATTAGGATTACCATTGTGAAGCATCTTATCATGAGCAATACTCATCTTTTTCCTAGCCCGAGCAGCCTCAAAGTGTTATTCATGATCAAATTTGTAACTTAGTTAATCAAAGTTTGGCTAGTGATAGGAATGAATTTTCTTATATCTTTGGCATGCAAATTCATATAATTTCATTCCTATTGTGTGTTCAAAAAGGCTTAGTTTTGTTGCTAGGGAGTTGGCATTTTTCAATTATTGTTTTTAGTCTTGTTTTTATTTTTGTTTTTGTTAATCTTTATCATTCCTCCATTAGTTTTACATGTCGCATAGTTCTTCTAAACACATTCGTTTGCAAAAATTTGCTGAAGAAAACCAAGGTTTATTAAGTTTTACACCTAATCCTTTTTCTTTTTTTCCTATTGCAGATCGCACAAGATTTTGTCAGGGAGAGTGAGATAGTCAACCACAACTTCCTGAGAGTGGTAGTTCCACATCCCTTAAAGAAAAAGTTGACATACATTTAGAAGAGTTCACAGAAGAGGAAGAAGTAAAATAGACTATAAAGCAGCATCAAAGGACCTTAAACTAGCTTATAACTCCTACTTTCAATCCTAACTTACGTTGTATTAATTATCTTGATGATGAGCTAGAGGTCGAAATTAAACCTGGATTAATTAATGTATTACCTACTTTTACAAGTTTCCGGGACATCAACTCATTAGGATCAGGGTACATCACAAATCCCAACAAGTTCCTGAAGGAGTTCCTAATGACATGCTCAGCTATGAAGCCAATAAGAATCTTATTGGACTAACTTAAGCTAAAGGCATTTCCCTTTACTTTAGATGATCCATCCAAGTAGTGGCTTTATGATTTGCCGATGGGCTCTAACAACATATGCGAGTAGATGCAATAGGTGTTTTTAGAGAAGTACCCAATCTTATCCTTAATTTCATAAGAAAATCCAAGAAAAATATGGAAACTCATCATTAAATTAAAGGAATAATGTAATACTATGTCTTAAAGCTTATAAGAATCTAGATCCTAAAAGCAAATTAATTCCTAAATATCATAAAAATAACAGTAATAATCATAAGAAGTGAAGGGATAAAAAAATCCATAGCATTTGAATCTCTTTACTCCTTTAATGTTCTTATTAGAAAATCCACTTTTAATCTTCAATTATATATGTTTAGATTTTGTTTTCTCCTTTAATTTTGCTTAAATCCTTGTTTATATGGCTTAGAAATAATATCTAACCCTTTATCAATTGTTATGAGGCTAAAAAAACAAAAGCCATTGAGAATAAGACTTAAAATCCCTTAAATACATAAGCTAGCCTGACCAAGTCACATTCTAGTTCATAGTTGTGAGCCAGGAAGTGATATCTTCTGCCTTAAAATCACAACTTGGCATATAACCATAAGCTAAACTATGAGCTTCTCTAACTTTTGCCTCTGACTAGTTTTTTCATGATACACTCTCCATTGGTTGTCCTTTAGCCTTGACATTTTATGTGAAACTTAATAATTTGGTGCTCTTACTCCCCAAATTGTTTCCACATCGTTTTAAATTCGAAAAGTGCATCAAGTTGCTCACTAAATTCCTATAAAAATATAAAAACTCATTGAAAACAACCTAAATAACATCTTATTAAAGAATTAACCAATAGTGCACATAAATCAAATTGAATTACCCCTCAAAGTCAAGATAGTCATTATAATAGCATAACTAAAAGATGTATAATTGGTAGAATCATATATCATACATACATGCCTATGAATAAATCTCCCATCCTAACCTAGGATGTCATCGACTATACCATCACTGAACCATGTTTAAAGGCTGGGATTCTGAATCAATAGATAGATATGAACTTACTTAATTGATGTACTTCTATATTTAAGCCTTGTGACATGGGTCTCACTACTGACATACATAGAAAATAAGAAATAAATATCTCAATCAGTACTATCTTTAAATTATTGGGCTTAATTAATAACCTAGTGTTCTTTGGGTTTGTCAGGGTGGTCTAATTATTCAATTCTTTCATTGGTCTTTTTCTCATCAAAACTTTCCATGATTTTTGAATCACAAATAATTCAGAATTTCACAAGGAATAATGATCAGTATAATTTAAAGAAAATTACAAAATATTTCTGAAAAAGGTCTCTAAATTTTATTTCCTTTTATTGGAATATTCCTTTCATCACCAAAAGTTTTTTTTAATTTTTAGAACTCAATGATTTTTATACCAATTGAAAGGTCTTAATGAGTAGAACTACTCTCATAATTACCAAAAAAAAAGTCAAAATTTTCAACAGATTTGAATGAATTAAATAAAAAATTCTTCGAAGCCCTGACCTATATTTTACCAATTAGTGGCAATCTAGGTGATTGTTGATGACAAGACCTTAGGACTTGTTCTCCTAATATTTAGATGGGTATAATAGTTATTGTGGTTGCCAATAATGACCATGGAGGTGATGAATTAAAGATTAGCAACCTTTTGTTAATTTATCTTCTCAATATTTTTGTCTAATGTTGTTATAGAGAAAATGGGCATGGTTGTGATGAATTTGATGAGAGGAGTTGATTTGTATGGGTGGTTAAACAATTAGAGTCATCAATGGTGATGAATGAACGAAGAAGATGGTTTTGTAAATGGTAATGTTTTAGGGTAAATTGAAAATATGAAAATTGGGGGTGAAAGAGAGTAAGAGAAATACGTTTATAAATAAATAAATGAATTTATCCTCTAATTTATCCTTATAAAAAAAATTTATCCTCTAATTTTATAATAAATCATTACTGAAGAAATAAGTATGGATAGGTCTCTCGTGTTTTTCGTTCTATTTCCTAAATGATCTCCTGAGGATTATTTTTTCTCTGACATATTGACTCTGGGGATATACTTTGACCGTAAGGATCTAAAATAATCACTGACTCCTTTTTCTAGGTTAGGTTCTTGTTCACTTTTACATTTTACTTTTAAAGTGCATGAGAAGGATCGATGATGTATTTATAAGGCATAGAAATGCGGAATATTGGCAGGACTTATGACACTTCTTGGGGTAACACCAATCAACATGCCATGTTCCTAACTCTCTCCGTTATCTCATAAGACCCAATGTATCTTAGAGATAACGTCCCTATTTTTTCAAATCTTATCAAACCTTTCATCAAATATACTTTTAGGAATACAAAATCTCTGACTTAGAATTCCACCTTCTTCTGCTGTGAGTTTATATAGCTCTTTTACTACTAAACTTTTTCTTTAGCATGGGTTGAATTAGTGGAATCTTCTCCAATATAATCTTGATTAGTCCTTGCGTATAGTTCCTTGCAAGTCAGTAACTTAATGTTACTGTGGTAGCCATTATTTTAAGAAAACTCAATTAAGCGGAAGTGTAAGTCCTAGCTGCCACTAAAGTTTATCACACACATATGTAGCACATTTTCTAGAGTCTAAATCTTTAACTTAAACTACCCATCACTCTTAGATGTTATTTTATGTGAAAATACAATTTGTTGCTGAATGCCTCCTGTAATTTGCTTCAAAACTAACATGTGAATTGTAGTCCTCAATTAAAAATATCGATATGAACACTCCATGGAGATATGCTATTTACTCAATATACACTTGTGTAAGCTTGGACACAAAGTAAGTGGTTTTTACTGGTAAAAGATAGATAACTTTGTCAACCTATTTATGATCATCCAATATATAAATGGTAGGAAAACAATAAAATCCATTGTGATCCTTTCCTATTGCCATTATATAATTGGTAAGGTTTGTAGGTTACCCAAGGGCTTCTAGTGCTCAGCTCTTACCTCTTAGCATGTCAAGCCCATAAAAACAAATGCAACCACATCTTTTTTTGTACCAACCCACCAATACATGTCTCTGATGTTATGATACATCTTTATGGAATTTAGATATACTTTATATGCCATATAGTGTACTTTCCTTTAAGATTTCTTCATTTAGATTTTCTACATTTGGAATGTAAATTTTCCATTCATACATAGGATGTCTCCTTCATCGATCTCAAATTTGGTGTGATACCATTCTCAAACATCATATATAACCTTTTAGAACATAGCATATTGGCCTTAAGTTACCTTGATCTTGTTTAACAATATTGATCGCACTTTGATATGGAACAATAGTACCCTTGAATCTAAATTTGAAACTGAGCACATTGATCCATTAGATCATGTAACTCCTCAATCAAAACTCTCCTCTTTTTTATAATATATGACTAACTACTTGTTGATTTCCTACTTAGTCCATCTACTTTGATGTTTGCCTTTTGAAGATGGTATTGAATCATATAATCGTACTCTTTTAATAGTTCCATCCACCTTCTTTGCCTTATATTCCAATCCTTCTACTAAAACATATGCTTTAGTCTTTTGTGATCTATATAAATTTCATATCTCACCATACAGATAATGTCTCCAAATTTTTAAAGGATCATTGCCATTAACTCTAAATCATGAGTATAGGAATTTTTTTAGAGCTTTTCCAATTTTTTAAAAACATAAGTAATCACCTTACCATTTTACATCAACAAAAATCATAGGTCAATTCTTAAATGGTCATTGAAATCCATCATTATTAATTAGTAAAAGTAGTACCGGTGTCATGGTTAAACACTCCTTTAGCTTTTAAAAGCTCTCCTTATAACCATGAGCCAAATTTTAAGCCTCTCCACTTTTGACTTCTCTTGGTATTTTCATGATGCACTTTCCATCATTCATCCTTTGGCCTTGATATTTGATTTGAAACTTCATAACTTGATGCTTTTGCTCCTTAAATTGACTTGACTTCTCTTTTAATTCCAAAATTGCATCCAATTGCTCAGTAAAGTCCTATAAAAAAATAAACATTCATTTAATATAACCCAAACAACGTTTATTCAAGAATTAATCAATATTACACACAAATCATATGGAATTACCCCTCAAACTTAAGATAATCATCATAAAAGTATGCTTAAAAGATGTATAATTTAGGCATTATCACATACCATATATATATATTTGTTAAGCTTTCGCAAGCTACTAAATAATAAAGTACCTGTTAGGGGTCAAATTGATAGAATTTTAATGGTTAATTTTTTGAATTATGATCCATAATTCAGTGCTTAATTATTAAATTTATGTGTTATTATGTTTAATTTGTATGATGGAATTTAAAGATGGAGATTGGAGCAAAAACTAGAAAAAAAGTGCCTCATTTCTGACCCTCAACGGCACCCTACTAGACCACCGTTAAAGGATGAATAGGGGGCAGTTAATAGAGACAAAATTCAACCATCAACGACACCCTCTAGGCCGCCGTTATCCATCGATGCAGCCCACCGTTTAAGGATTAGCCAACAATTCCAACGCCAAATCAACACAATTATGGCTGTAACATGCTCCTATCTTATCCCCTTTGTCAGCTATCATAAGTGGGAGTCTTTAGAGGTTACATAACACAAGGAAAAACATAAAAACATGCAACAAGTAGAATTCAGATCTAACATTAGTTAGACAAGCTCTTGCTTCTCTCTTACATTTTCTTAGATGTTTTAGGCTTCAAACACTTGTAATTTGAGTTTTAGATTGGTTTTTGAGTTTCATTTTGTTGGAGATGAAGATAAGATGTGTATATGAGTTTCTCAACCATCATAGGGGGTTTCCTAACTCAAATTATTACTTATTTTCTATTGTTTTTCAGATTAATCAAAGTTCAGGTTCTTATGTTCATATTCTTGAATGTTCTTGATTATCTTGCAAGATATTATGGATTTCGAATCTGGGTTGATGTCAAGATCATTTTGAAGAGTTCAAGACTTTTCTAAAAGCTTTTTAAACATATTTTTTCACTTCTAAACTACTTATTTCAGCTTATGTTTTCAGATCTATCAATGTATGTGGCTTAAGATGCATGTTTTGTATGCTTTTATAATTATGTGTGCTTAAATCGATTTTCCAATTTTAAATTTGTGTTTTAATACTTTAGGAGAGTTTAAAGGCATGTAATAAGGTTTGATTTTATTTATTAAAGATCTTAAAGTTCTGATTTTGGACTGATCACCAAAGATTAGAGTGAAAGATAATCTAGGATATGAGAAATATGCCTAGGTTGTTGAAAAAATCAATAAACAACATAAATCAATTAATGAATGATGAAACTTTGATTATTTGTGAGAGTTAGAAATCTGAGAGCATAAATCCAAAAATCACCTTCTTGAAATTAAAACCTATTAGTTAGATTTAAAGTATAACCAAACTTTAAGCTAAGTTAAATAGAGAAAAGGCATAAATCTTAACCATAACTTCATCTTGAATTTATAAAGGAACTCTAATCTAACCTTTTAAAAATTTTTTAGCTCAATTAATTCATTAATCACTTTATCTTGAGCTGGATTCCACAATTTTATAATTTTCATTAATTTTATAAATCATTTTATAATTCAAAATTTCAAGAATTGATGCAAAATTAGGATAGTTTAGTAATTTTATCTTTTCATCTTTTTAATCAATTAATTTGAAATTTTCTAGATAATTGTAATCTAATTAATTTGGTATTTAAATAAAGAAACCGTTTTTCCTCATGGGTTCGATACTTATTCACTTTATTACTTGTTCGATAGGTGAAATTGCCTTTTGTCTCGTTGGTTTTCGGTCAATTTCATTTTGCTTTTCAAAGTAAATTTGGTAGAAAGAACTCCCATTTTTTTAATCATTCAACCAACAAACAACGATACCTAACCTAACCTTCTAGTTATATACTAGGGTAAGTCAGGGTCAATCACACAGAGAACTAGTAGTGTTTTAAGCTATTGTTAAAGTTGTACAAAAGAAAATTAAAATAAAACTGCCTAGTGTAAAGGAATTTAAATAAGTAAAAAGACAATTAACTAAATTAAAGTGAATAAAATAAGAAATAAATAATAATAAACAAATAAAAATAACAAAAAGTTAGGCAAAAGAGAATTTTCAAAATTCATGAATTACAATTGATCATCAAATGTGTAAATATTGCATTATGCCTATGATGCTAGCCTATAGACACGAATAATCTCTTACACCCTAAGTTCCTCAAATTTTAGATAAATTTAACAAGCCTTGGAAATACCCTACCTAGAATAAGTTCTCTAGATTTAATGGTGTAACAATAGTAAAAACTGGGGAGTAGCCAACTAAGGCCATAATCTTATAAGCTCATATTATATAACCTAAAGAATCAAAACTCTAGGCTAAGTTGATTAATTTTCACTTAAAAAATCAACCTATCACTAATTATGATAATCACTAATTATAATTATAGATCAAAAGTTAAAACCTAGCAATCAAACTAGAAATCATGAATAGGATGGCTAATCGTACTTGTAATCCTTAATTCTTGGCATTTAATCAGAGTTTCAACTCAATCTTAAGCTAAAAAACAAAACCCATTCAAAACCCAGTTCGATTCTCACAATAATAACTCATTCATCCTTTAAATTTCTTCCAAGTCAAATTAAGCTAACATACTGTTGTTTGTTGGTTCGGTGAGTAAAAATGGGTGTTCTTTAAACTGATTTTACTTTGAAAACCAAAATGAGATTATTTGAAAACCAACGTGACGAAAGG
>JAOXYD010092159.1:0-11984 GCA_028565735.1 Pinacopodium congolense
GTTACAGTGGATAAATTCTTAAATACATATAATAATTTATAAATTACTGAGAAGTTAGCAATTCATAGTTAAAGGGCCAATTGGATCTGAAACTTGCAAATTTTTATTTATTTCCACTTAAGTCATTAAATGAACTATTAGGGCTTATAACCTTTAAATTAATAGGCACAAAATAAATTAATTTTAACAATTAAACAAATGAAATAAATATTGTAATCAGTATTATTGGCATTTGTTTGCATTGCATTATGCTTTGATTCCCATCATTCTAAATTTCCAAGTATTTAATGACCAGAGTTATTATAATTTAATAGTTTTATTAGTCAGGGAAATACTAAGGAGGATCCAAAGTTTTTAACAATTAATTAATCAATCAAGAAGAGTATATATTAAGTAATTGAAAACCTAATTATAAGAAACGCGGACGGGCTCTGGTAAAGAATCTCCTTAATATTGGGTAGCTATCATAAAGTCGGGTAGAATATTTTATAAAATAGGTAGAGTAGTCCAAAATATAGTTAGGAAGGCTATTTCAATAGCGGCATTCAAAATGCCTATACAAACTCAATTCATTATTTTGAGATTGACATATAGAATCGAAGGAAAAAGATTTAGGATAAAAAAATTGTAAGTTTCTTTTATATTGTGGACAAATAATATCTCTTTTTTTTTCTTTGCATTGAAATAACAAATTAAAAAATGATATGATCCAATTTCAGACCCATTTGAATGTAACAGATAATAGCGAAGCTCAAAAATTGATGTGTATTCGAATCATAAGAGCGAGCATGTAACACTCACATAACCCTTAAAAAGATAGGTGAGTATTATCAAAGATAGGACTTAAACATATTAAATTAATATATAGCATTGTCAAAATTCAAGCAACTAATAGACAAAAGTTAATTAGTACACTTAATTTATCTGAATTAAGGTTATTACATTCCAAACCCTTAAACAAAATAGTACATACCTTAAGTTTAAATACACTATGTATATTATAATATTTACAAACTATTAACAAAATACATTGTGTCTCATATTATGACACACAACTCAAACATACATTCCCAAACAAAGTACATTTTTCGTTGGCTCCTGTAGTTGTCATTGTCACATACTTCAAATCTTTTTATCTGAATCTACACGGGGGTAAAACCACCGTGCTAAGCATAAAGCTTAGTAAGGCATAAACTAAACAGGGTATAAGTTGACAATTGTTACAAACAGTCACATATTCGAGAACAATCCACATATCAACCAAAATATCATGAAACTCAGAACAACATATAACATATCAGAGTATATTACATATTTACTTCAGAACAAATCTCACCAATATCATAACTGAATATGATATAGTCTGGATCAAAACAGAATAGTGTTTTAGAACAAAGTTTATTTATATCAAAACTGAGCATAGAACAGAATACAAAACATGTTAGTCTGTTAATCCGTTATACAGAAGTGGGTAACGGGACTAATTCAGGATATACCATGATCGGTATCACAAAACAAGAGAGACATATGTCTCAATAACAGGAGACACCAAAGTGTCACAGGAGCAGCTGTAGACCCTTATAGGCATGCCTATATACCCATGACTAGGACTTAAGAGTATTAAAACAAAATAGATTCATTTTTAGAATTCTCATGTGAGGGACATATTACAACACATGCAATATTCAATATGACATATTCTTTGATTCACACAAATAGAAAACACTTCTAACACGATATCAATTATCAAACTCCTCGGACACTTGATGGTCCGAAATTAACACAATATCATCGCAGAAATTTTCAATTCACAAAAACCCATATCCAAGTCATCATACATCAATCATTACAATTCATTCATTCACACCAAATAATGTAAGGTTCCTGCACAGGAAGTACTAGGAAAACAAGCATAACTCAAGTTATAGTCATTTTTTTATCAAGAAATTTTCATTGAAATCAAGCTAAGACCTACATCTACAATTTTTATTCTTTGAGTTTCTGTCAATTCATTCTTTAAAGATATGGAAAACAGCTCGAAAGAGTGAAACTATAATTTCACCCTGTACAGGAGTCTATCACATGCAGTACTAGAAAAATAGGCATAACTCAAGTTATAGTTACTCTTTTATAAAGTAGTTTTCACTTAGGTAAAGCTAATGCCTATATCTACAAATTTTAGAGCACGTTTGGTATCACTTCTCGTTTTTGTTTTTTGTTTTCATTTTTGTGTGTGTGTATTGGTTTCTGTGATAGTTTTATTGGTTTCTGTATTATCTTTTGGGTTTCTGTGCTGTATTAGTATGTTATCTTTTTCGGCTTCTGTGCTAATTTTATTGGTTTCTGTGTTTTTAAAAACAAGAAACCAAAAGGATACCAAACATGGCCTTATTGTTTGGGTTTCTTCAAATTCATACTTTAAGGATATGTAAACTAGATCGAAAAATTGATATTAGGATTTCGTCCTGCACAAGAGTCTATCACAGATAGTATTAGGGAAATAAGCATAATTCGAGATCTAGTCACTTTTTTCTTAATCTGTTTTCACTGAGGTCAAGATAAGAACTATATCTACAACTTTTATTCTTTAAGTTTCTTTAAATTCATCCTCTAAAGATATTTAAAATAGATTGAAAGAGGAAGATGAATTTCGATCTATCTTCAAACAGTTGCCTTTTTTGTTTTTCAGGACAGGTTTTTAGGTCAGTTTGCATGGCCAATTTGACATAGAAACAGAGGTTTTTGGGCAATATGTTATTCTAAAAAAATGTTCCTCTATGTCTTAAGTTTCTAAAGAAACAAAGTTTATGTCATTTGGTTTATTATTTTGAGATTTATACCCAAAATACTACAGACTACTCTCAAACGTGAACAGAAACTAGAACTCAACTTCAAACCAATTTTCAAGCCCCTTAATGGCATAAATCAAATTCGATTCTTTCATGAAAATTGTAGATATATGTATCAAACATCCAAAAATACATGGTATAAAATGATACCAAGTTTATTATTCCCTAACCTTACTAAAATTCTAATCTAACTCCAAGAATCCAGCTAAACCAAGCTTCCAAACAACCAACACATACAAAGTTTGTGATCCAAACTCTAGCAGAAATTGAGAGAAACGGGAGGTTTTTTTGGTGGAGAGAATACAAGAATGAAGAGAGCTGGAATACTTCAGCAGAAACTTGCTTCATCACTAGCTAGGTGTCACTAGCTTAAACACCAAGGTGTTGCTAGCTTAAGATGCCACTTAACACCAAGGTATTACTTGCTTAATATGCCACTTAATACCAAGGTATGTAGCCCACTTGCCCACCATTTAAGCTTCCATTTATAACACTTTAAGACTTGCTTCTGGGAGGTTGCTTTGGTGTTATTTTGGCTAGGATTGGTTGAATATGACAAGAGAGGATTGTGCAGTGAAATTTTGTCCAGGTTTAATTTGAGTCAGTCACGTTGTTTGAGCCATAACTAAGCCTACAGACACTTAAATTATGTGATTCTAGTTTCATATAAAACCTAAGACATATGAATAAATATCTCAAAAAGAGGCTTTGATTTAATTCAGGCTTTAGGACCTTTGAAATTAAGGTTGAAAGAGGTGACCTGATACTACTCCTATTTTGGAGCAACTTGTGATCATTTATTCATATCTCATTATTTAAAACTCCAAATGGTCTTATTGTTGATACTATAAAAACTACATACAAAGGGAAATTTTGTCTAGAAGACTTCAAAACCTAGTTCTTACTTTTTCTATATGCATATTAAGGAATAATTCATAGGCTTAGTTATTCTAATTTCCATGTATCAACTTAACTTGTCACTTGATAATTTTTATGCCTTCCACATTCAAATCATAGCCCAATTTGAACTCCTATCTCACATATACTTCTATAAACATGTATCATTTTAACTAGGGTATATTTTGGGGCCTTACAGAGGGGATTGAATTGGACTTTAAAATTTTTACACAAATTAAACACAAAAAGATATATGTGGAAGCTTAAGAAATTATGCAAATTCACCTAATCAAATAAATAATAAAAGTGCAGAAAAATAAAAGTTGAGAGAGAAAAAGTACACCAAATTTATTCTAATTCGGAGCTATTCATTTTCCCCTACCTCCGATCTCCAACTCTACTATTGAGATTTTGTTCTTATTGCTCTTTCAATATGAATACAACGTTCAATACAATCCTTTTTCACAGGCTAAAGGAGAACATTTCCCTCATTTCTTTTTCCTAAGCTCAAGAATAACCTCTCAAGTTCTCATGGTAACAATAAAATAAAAAAAATGCTTTACTCAATTCCACTTGGTGAATAAAAGAGGCTTTAAAAAAATGATTCATAAAATGAATACATTAAAGTCTTCACACAAGGACAAATAAAAGAGTAGGAAAAATACTTTTCTTATAAAGACCATAAACAATTCATAAGATAAAATATAGCCTTGCAAAACTACTTTGGAAATACTCCATAAATCACCTCCAAAAACTAAATAAACTTTTATAAGACTTTTGTATAACACTTGTAAAACACCTATCACTTTCGGATATGCTTGTTAAAAACTCTTATGATTAACACTTAAAACAGACTCTATTTATACTGATAAAATTCTCAACTATCTGTTGTATAATGGCATTATATCTGTTGTCCAACAGATAAAACTTAACATTATAAAAGTTTAATGAAATGACCTTTGTGTAATTTGGTAAACTAATTTCTAATATATGCAACATTCGATCGATCGATAGCCCTTAGCCTTGTGTTTGGTCAATCGACCTAGCTCATTCAATCAACTTATATCAAAATCAACTCCTTCAGTAGAATGAACCTAAGCAAATATAAAACTATACGCATATTTAAACTTAACCAAACAGAACATATTCATTTCACACATTTCTTTTATACTCTAAATTAACTAATGTCATATAGTATTAACATATGCATTCCAAACATCAAGAGGAAACAATCATACACATAAATCTCTTGATTATGCACCTATATGTATATTCTAAAATATGTATGCCTGAATGATCAATTATAAGCCTCTTAAACACCAAAATAAAATGAGCAAATTTTACACTAAATAAGATACAAATAAACTTACTCTAAACTTCTTCTTCAAACTTGAGTCTTTAAATGATTCTCCATTTCTAACTTCATGACTCTTCGAATGATCAAACTCGAGCTATGTCCAACCTATCTTTCAACATACTAAAAAGCATAAGCATTAGCAATATAATTTGTTGTCATTATCAAAATAAGGTGTACCATTATTGGTTCAACAAAGGTCATGGTAATTCTTTAAACCAAGAAAATCTAGGTAGAGGTAATCAAGCAAATAAGTAAAGTTACACTAAAGATATAAAGTGTCAAATATGCGAAAAAAGGGGCATTCAACAATCCAATGTTAGCAAAGGTTCAACAAGGCCTTACTATAGATTGACCAAACATAGTTTTGGAATTCATGGTTTCATCACCAGTTGCTTTTAATTAACCACCACCCAATTTCAATCAATTTTTTCCTGGAGCTAATTAACACTCTCATAGGTATAATCCATTTTGGTATGTTGATTCCAAAGCCTTTGCACACATTACCACGTATTTGAACAATCTTTCAAGTCATGCTACCTATAAAGGTAAGGATAAAGTACACATTAGAAATGATGAGCTTTTATCCATTTCTAATACTGTCACAGCTTTCATTCCTTCATCACGTGGAAATTTAATTTTAAAGGGCGTTCTATATGTTCCTATCATTATAAAAAAGTTTGCTTAGTTTTTCCAAATTTATTTTTAATAATAAGATGGTTGTGCTTTTTGACCCTTATGGTTATCTTGTTAAGGATTCGTAAGGAAGGATTCTCCTTAAGGGGATGCTTGAATAAGGGTTATACAAATTGAATGACCGAGAACTTACCACTCCAACACAATATCCCATCTCCCTTCTTAGAGAAAGAACTTCTCTACTTGGATGGCACAATAGGCTTGGGCATCTAAATGAGAAGATTGTGAGGAAATTAATCTCTAGTTTTAACCTTTCATTAGATTCTAGTAAAACTTTTCTATTTTGCAGCCCTTGTAATTAGGTAAAAAGTTATAAGCATCATTTTTCTAGTTCTCATGAGTCCATGTCTACTTCTTTTGAGTTTATTTACAGTGATGCTTGGGGTCCTACTCCTATAGCTTCTCTAAATAATAATTAATATTTTGTTTAGTTTTTAGATGGCCACACAAAATTTATTTGGATTATTTTCATTCTAACAAGATTCAAGTCTTTGATTTTTTTTTTTTGTTACTTTAATCTCATGATTGAATGACAGTTTAATTTCAAAATTATGCTTGTCCAAATAAATTTGGGGGGAGGGGGTGGCACTGAATATCACTTGCTCACTTCTTTCGTCAATCATCTGCGAATAATTTATTAATATCCTTGCTGTCACGCACATGAGCAAAATAGCTCTCCTAAAAGAAGATAGAAAGATATAATTTTGAAGGTTTAGAACTCTTTGTCCATGGCTCATCACCTCTTAAATGTTGTGAACATGCATTTGCTATAGTGGTATATTTAATTAATAGTACCATCGAATCAATTCTCAATTTCAAATCACATTCTCCACAATTGTATAACAAAGTTTTAGATTACAAATTTCTTAAAACCTTTGGGTGTCTGTATTTTCTATTTCTTCAACATTACAATCAATTTAAATTAGATATTCATTCAAAACCAAATATAATATATATAGTGCTGAGCCCACTTCACATATTCAAGTGCTTAAATAAAAAAATGGCAAGATGTAATGGCTTTAGAAATGGAAGTGTTTCATAATTACAACATCTAGGTATTGGTTCCAAAGCCTACAAGTATAAATCTAATGGGTTGCAAATGGTTTTTCAAGATCAAACAAAAGCCTAATGGACAAACTGATCATTAAAAAAATGTCTTATTGCTAAGGGATTTAATCAAAGGCCTAGTATTGATTTCTTTGAAAATTTTTCACCTGTTATAAAGCCTACTATAATACGATTAGTTTTGTCAGTTACAATTTCCAAAGGGTGGTCCATATGACAATTTGATGTGAACAGTGCCTTTTTAAATGATGATCTCTAAGAAAATGTCTATATGAGCCAACCTCCAAGCTTTCAAATCTACTTTGGCCTCCTTATGTGTGCTTACTCAAAAAGGGCATCTATAGGCTCAAATAAAGCCCACGCCCTGGTTTCACAAATTAAAAGATTTTCTTCTTAGTGCAAGCTTTCAAGGGTACTATTCTAATACCTCTTTATTTATACGCCAATATGAAAAATCACTGATATATATGTTTGTCTATATCGATGATCTAATTCTTATAGACAATGATGATCACTTGCTTTCTCAATTTATTGGTCAGATGCATTAGCCTTTTCTCTTAAAGATTTGAGCTCGCTCAACAATTTTCTTGAGTAAAAGTCAAATGGAAAGGAGGATTCCTTTTACTTATTCAGTCAAAGTATGTGCTTGATCTACTTTTAAACGTGAATATGAAAGGTTGTAAACCTATGCTAACTATTATTGCTTTAGGCTCGTAGCTTGTTACTGCTGGAGTGAAAATGGTTTATCCTAGCTTGTATAAACAAATTGTTGGAGCTTTACAATATATGACTATAACTAGACTCAGCATTACCTATACAGTAAATTGGGTATGTCAATTTATACATGATCCTATTGTTGATCATATACAACAATAAAATGTATTCTATGCTTTCTTAAAGTGACCTATCAATATAATCTTGTCATTCTTCCTTTCTCAAGTGTTGAACTTGTAGCTTATTCAAATACTGATTAGCCTAATGATACTAAAATTGTCGATCTATACAGGCTATTATGTGTACTTTAGTGGGAACTTACTTAGCTGGTTGTCTTCTAAACAATGCTTTGTGGCTCATTCAAGCATGGAGGCTAAATATAAGGGGTTTGCTACTACCATTACTGAACTTATATGAATTCAACAACTTTTTTTAGAATTTCAAATTTTCTTACCAAGATCATTAGTTCTATATTGTGACAACTCGTTAGCCACATATTTATCTTCCAATTCGGTGTTCCATAAATGTTCTAAATTTATCATAATTGATTTTCACTTTGTTCGTGAAAAAGTAGATCATGGTGATCTTCAACTAGTTCATCTTCCAACTCATTACCAAGTTATTGATATCTTCACAAAAAGCCTTATCTAAATAACTTTTCTTCTCTTTGAACATAAAATGAATCCTTCTCCAACAATCAATCTATGGAAGGATGTTAAGAAAAGAATCAATTCTTGAACTTGTAATTACATCTAGAAATTATAAAGTATTAGGACAATATTTCCTTGTATATTTTGTCTACTCATCAATTTAGTGTAACGTAATTCTTGTAATGACTATATATGAAATCAGTTTCTATACAAGTTATGTGAGAGAAATAGATTACAAAAACTCCATTCTCTTTTTACTATGAACAAACTGACTTGTGCCTTAAATACCTCAAGAGTTAGTAATACATCAATCGATCAGTATGGTTTTCTAATGATTTTTTAGAATGGTTTAAGGGATTCTTATTATTGACTAGATAATCATATATAGATATTTTAATTAATTTTGCAATCTGATTAAAAGTCAAAGCTTTCTTTTATCTGTGTAATGTATTTAGTCATAGGGAATAAGATGATTTGCAGGCAGAGAATGAAGAAGATGGCGTTAGCATATTCTCTGTGACAATTTATACTATATATCAACCATGTTCCATTTTTTTAGCCCAAATTAATAAACATCTTTTTTGGAGAAAATAATTATTAATTTAATAATCATTTTTTGTCAAAGAAAAATGGATGGATATCATATTATGTATTTTGAAAATTTGCATCATTAATTTAATAAGTGAAATATTATGATTTCATTTGACATTTCTAATAATTTAATAGTTTTTTCTATTTTATTTTAGTGTTGATAACCCAATTAGCTCTCATTTAGTGTACAATGTCTACGAAAATTGAACATGTTAACATGTAAGGTAATTAGTGACCATATACGTTCGTATAAAGCTCCAATTCTCATGGTTGGTTTAGAGGTTCAAGTAAATCTATATAAAGGGTCTTCTAATAGCATGAGTCACTATAAGCACAAGAGAACTTCAACTAATGACATTATTGATTGATTATCATTTGATTTGGTCTCCAATTACTTTGAAAAAGATGAGTTCTTATAACTATAGATTTCTCTATGTTTTTCTTTTAGCTATCACTCTTAATATTCTTGATGCTTCTTATGGACATCAGTAAAGTGATCATCATGATCAAGAACAACAATATTATGATAAGCCAAAGATGAAATTATTCCTTGATTACTGGACTTGCTCTCAACTTCAAACAATTTCAAGGATTATTAAATGGAGAAGGGTTGTAGCTATCCCTACCTTGACAGCTAAGGGGATGCTTGGTATTGTTGTTGGTTGTGGTTTTTAGTTGTAATTTTTATGTTTTTATATTACTTTTTGTGTTTTTTTCGATTTATATGTTTTATTAGTGTGTTTTTTTTATTTATGTACTCTTTTTTTGTTTAGAAAAACAAAAAATCAAACCAAAAATAAAAATGATACAAAACCAAGAACTAAGTTTTTTAAGCTTCATTACTACGACTATTTTGGTAGTGTATGAACACTGACTTATTTCATGACAAAACTTAATTTAAATTACATAAAAACTTCCCCTTATTTGTATATACATCTAATTCTTGTATAAAAGACACTTTCTTAATTAACATTTTATTAATAGATTCAAGGGTAAGGAGTCTTAGTATTTTGAAAAAAAAATAAGAGATTAGTCTACTAATCAAAATATATTACCATTAAATTGATGGATTATGCAATAAAAAATAAAGTACCAATGTAATGACTTTATTTCTTTTAGTGGAGATGAAAATATTTTTTGAAGTACCTTCTTTGAATGAGGCTGTAATCAAATTATATATGTATCAAGTTGCTAAAGCATTGAATCATGATTCTTTTATAGGGTTATGATGCATTGATACTATTGAATCTAGTTGGTAATGTCAATATGGAGAAACAAGCAACACCTAAGCTATCTCTAGCAGGATATGATGTTATTGATGAAATAAAATCCAAGGTAGAAGAGGAATGCCCTGAAATCGTCTCAAGTGTCAATATTATTGCCTTGCCAACCAGAGATGTTGTATCTTTCTAAGTAAGACCAATATAGTATTATCATTCCAATTACCTTCTATCTAGTGACAATGTTACAATGGTACTACATTAACAAAATTCTCTCTCTCTCTCTCTCTCTCTCTCTCTCTCTTAATTTTCACTAACATGTTTTGTTGTTTGATAGTTCCATACATGGATACATTATGAAAATTAATTGATTCATTTAATATTACTTTACGCAGTTTCAAAGGTCAATGTGGCTTGTCTTTTTAGGATTAAAAGACGGAAGAGTTTCTTTAGACTCTAAAGCTTCAAGGGATTTGGCATCAACAACATCAAACTTCACTACACTCCTTCAGTCATTCCAAAGTTAGGTTTAGACATTTTCGATCTTGTTGCCTTAAGTATCTTATATTAAGTTCCCTTCAAGAAATCCCACAAAGTTTTATTTAATATATAATAGTCCCATTCTAATAAAGTTTAATTTCTCTTATGTTTCGTGGATCCAATTGTTCATGTTTATGGATACTCTTATACATCAGAAAGTCTAAATCATAATTTAAATGTTAAAAGAAGAAAATAATTTGGATTACTTTCATTAATGAAGCACATGCCATTGACTTATATTCATTACTTTGAAATGTTAAATTCAAAATGAAAGAATGTAAAATGTTCATTTGAGTTATCTATGGTATTGTAGGGGCACACACCATTGGTGTAGGGCATTATGGAATAATTGGAAAGAGGTTCTACAATTTCACAGGAAATGGTGACAAAGACCTTTCAGTTAATCCAGACTATGCCAATTTCTTGAAAACCTAATGCCCCAATCCCCCTCGCTTACTTATCTTTGACAGCAGTTACTTTGTTACTTTGAATCAAAACAAGGAATTGTTTCAGTCAAATGGAGCATTACTTCCTAATCCACAGGTTACTCAAATTTCCAAGATTTTCCAAAACAAGTTTATCTTCTTTAATTTCTTTACCAAGCTTATGTAAAAAATGAGTTCCATTACTAGAGAAAATGGGGAGATCAGAAAACATTGTCGTGTCCTCAATTGATAATTACTTATGTATCTAATAAGTAACAATTATCAATACAATCAAGGTTATGAATACTATACTATCGGTACGTGCCAATTGGTCTGTCTCCCGATATGGATTTGGCCCCGTACCGTTTTAAGCCAATATATCGGTCCATACCAAAAATACCAACTCATACTGAACAAAACCAGATCGATACTAAAATATCGGGGGTCAATATGCAAGTTGACCGATAGTTTGGTATCAGTCAACCGATAAAGGAAACATAAGTGTATCGGTCGACCAAATAAATGTTTCATTCATAATATTACACTGGTTCAAAATGTAGTCCATGCACAGTAACTTGGACCATGATAATTCTGTATCACTTAGTCTTTATGCTTTTTTTTTTTAAATGCATGCATACATTAATTCTTTGTCACTTATACATTATTTTTTTGAAAAATATATACATGCATTAATATATTAATATACCTTTACATAGACCATAATAATATATAGATGCATTAATATATTTTTATTCAATAAGTGCATGCATTAATATATGAAATTTTTTATTTATTCAACAAAAATATTTTTTAGTTTTATATTTATTTTAAATTTATTATTTTATAAATAATTTATATTAAAATAATTAATAAAAATTTATATAATTAATAAAAATTATCTAATTAATAAAATTAAAATTTACACAAAATAATAAAATTTATATCAATATTATATTATTTTTAATCTTGTAGTTATATTACTA
>JAOXYD010092180.1:0-11983 GCA_028565735.1 Pinacopodium congolense
TTCTTTTTCTAAGGCTCAAGAATAACCTGCTCACGTTCCTTTTGAAGGCTCAAGAATAACCTCATTAGTACAATGCTAGTCTAAAGTTGAGTTACTATTATCCATAAATCTATATTTTCTCCTATAAGATATCAATTATTGTCATCGAACTAGGATGTTCTATGTAGATTATGGCCATCTAAGTTATGTGAAGAACCTACAGTGATCATGAAGCGTGTCATTTGGTCTTTCCTCATAAATTTCATCAGAATTTACAGTTAAAGTGAGACACATGCTCTAATACCAATTATTGGTCTTAAATCACACCTAAAATGGGGGTGAACTAGGTTCTACTAAATTCATAAGTTAACTCAAAAAAATAAAACTAACAATAATTTGTGTAAGCTAAATAAAAAAATTAGGATACAAATAGTATGAGGAGTACTTCAAATTATTGAAATATAATAAGAAGTATGAACTTGAAAAATTTAACAACTTACAATTCCTTTTTAGCTCAAGGATGACCAACTAACCGATGCTTCCTTTAGCTCAGGAGTTTGGTTGACTCATCATCTGCATTCGATCGATCAACCTTCAGTTTTCAACATTAATACATAATTGGTTACTTAAACCTCTTCTTCTTCAACATACCTATCCTTAAAAATACGTTAAAAAAACTATTAGCAGAAGGGGTGTCCTCATCAAAATTGGTGGAACTTTCCTTGGTTCAACAGTAGTCAAGCTCCTTAATGTTGATATTATTTATCCCATTTTTTAGTCTACATGTGTCATTCTAGTTCAAGAAGCATGAAAAAAAGGAGGGACTACAGTGATGAAGAATGAGCAAGATGAATTGATTGCTACAAGGAAAGTCATTGGTTGATGTATGTGTATTGATTATCATAAATTGAATGACACTACAAGAAAGGATCACTTTCTTCTACCCTTCATCGATCAAGTCATTGAAAGGTTCATTGGGAATAGTTTTCATTATGTCTTAGATGGATATAGTGGATATTTGTCAACTCCCATTGCCCTTGAGGACCGGAAAAAGACAACATTTACATGTTCGTATAGCACTTTTTTCTAGATATAATTGAAACTCGCTTTTACATGGCTTTTATAGATATAATTGAAACTCGCATTGAAGTATTTATGGATGATTTTTTAGTATTTGGTACATCCTTCGATGTATGTGTAGAGAATTTGGAAAAAGTATTAAGGAGATGTAAAGAAAAAAACTTGGTTTTAAATTTTGAAAATGCCATTTTATATTGCAAGAGTGCATAGTTTTAGGTTACAAGATTTCAAGTACTGGCATCGAAGTAGATATAGCTGAAGTAGAAGTAATTGCTCAACTTCAACTACCTCATTTAGTTAAAGTAATTTGGAATTTTCTTTAACATGCTGCATTCTATAGGCAATTTATTAAAGATTTGTCCAATATAGCAAAGCCCCTTACTAAAATTTTGACCGAAGACGCAACATTTGACTTTGATGATAAGTTTATGCATTCTTTTTAATTGCTAAAGGAAAAGCCCACTGGTGTAGCTATTTTTGTATCACCTGATTGGTCTCTTCCTTTTGAGTTGATACGTGATGCAAGTGGCTTTGTAGTTGGTGCAGCACTTGGCGAAAGGTGTGGAAAGATTTTCCATCCAATTTATTATGCAAGTCACACATTAAAGATGGTCAAAAGAATTATACGACTACTGAGAAGGAGAAGTTAGTTGTGTTTTTTTCAATTGATAGGTTTTGGTCCTGTTTAGTTCTTTTAAAAGTAATTGTATATACAAAACATTTTACATTGAAGTAGCTAATGAATAAGATGGATGCTAGGACATGATTAATTAGATGGGTTCTCCTTTTATAAGAGTTTCACATCAAAATCAGAGATCAGAAAGGTAAAGAAAATTTTATGGCAGATCACTTATCTCGTTTGGTTGAGATCGTAATAGACAAATGAGAAAACAAAGACATAAAGGAGATGTTTCCTAAAGAACACTTACTAGCCATGGTTTCCTTACCTTGATATGTGGATATCACGAATTAGTTGGCTAGTAACATTATACCTACTAACTTCTCATATTAACAAAATAAGAAGTTCCTTTTGGAAATCAAGAAATATCTTTAGTACGACCCTTTTCTTTACAAGATATGTGTAGATGGAATGATTAGAAGATGTGTTTTTTTTGAAGAAGTACCTTCAATTTTCAGTCATTACCATTCAAAGGAGACTGAAGGACACTTTGGCCCTACTACAACTAAACATAAGTTATTAGAGTACAGTTTCTATTGCCTACAATGTATAAAGCATTTCATTATGTTAATTCTTGTAACAACTGCAAAAAGGTCAAAAATATGTCAAGGAGACATGAGATGCCAATGAACGAAATTTTAGTGTGTGAAAATTTTGATGTTTGGAGTAGTGATTTCATGGGATCATTCCCATCATCATACTCGATCCAATGCATCTCAGTGGCAGTTGATTATATAAGTAAATGAGTTAAAGCAGTTGCTTTTCCATTGAATGATGCAAAAGTTGTAGTTTTCTTTTCGAAGAAGAACATTTTTTCTCGATGGGGGAACACACTTTTGTAATAAGAAATTTAAGTCCCTCTTATGCAAGTATGGTGTTACCCATAAGATAACTACACCTTATCATCCTTAAACTAATGGTTTAGTTGAGATATCCAATAGAGAGATTAAGAGAATTTTAGAAAAAAGCATTAACTCTTTAAAAAAGGATTGGTCATTTAAGTTGGATGATGCACTATGGGCATATCAAACTGTACATAAAATGCTAATTGGAATGTCTCCATATAAGTTGATATATGTTCAAGCTTATCATTTCCAAGTTGAATTAAAACACCGTGCCCATTGGGCCATTCATTCTTTAAAATTTGACTTAAAGAAGGTTGGAGAAGAAAGATTATAGCCATTGAATGAGTTGGATGAGTTTCATTTGGAAGCTTATGATAACTATAAATTATATAAGTCAGGATTTAAGAGGTGGCATAATAAGCATATCATTGTTAGGGGTTAAATCTAGTCATTTTTATGATATTTGATGTTAATTTAACAACATTTCAATGCTTAAATATTAAATTTATGTCTTGTTATGTTTACTTTGTAGGATGAAGCTTGAAGATGAATATTGGAGAAAAAACTTGAAGAATTCACCTTAATTCTATTCATTAATAGCACCTTAGTATGGTCACGTTAATAGAAGAGTAGGGAGCCATTTAAGAGTGCAGAATTTGAGCATTAACGAAACCCTTTTAGGTTCTGTTGGTGAGAGGCAAGGTTCCGTTGATCACCATATTCAACAATTTTAGCTCCAAATCTGAATGATGATGGATTTTACGTGTCTCCAAGTAATTCTCCTGTCTCCTAGCACATGGGGAAGTCTCCAGAGTCTACGTAAAACTAAGAAGAACATAGAAACACACATCTAACCTGCAGATTTTAAATCTAACTCCTAGATAGAGAAGCTCTTGCTACTCTCTTAGTTTTTCTTAGATAGTTTAGGCTTCAAACACTTGTAATTCGAGTTTTAAAGTGTATTTTGGGTTACTATTTTTTCGAGAACATTGCTAAGACGTGTGTCTGAGTTTTCTAACTCAAATCATTACTTATATTCTCATGTTTTTCGGATTAATAAAAGTTCATATTCTTATGTGTATATTCTTGAATGTTCTTTGATTTTCTTGCTAGATCTTGTGGATTTCGAAGCTATGTTAATGTCTCAATCAAGTTAAGAAGTTCAAGATTTGTTCATAAGCTTGCTAAACATGTTTTGTAACTTCTAAACTACTTATTTCGGCTTATATTTATAGATCAATCAAAGAATGTGGCTTAAGATGCATGTTTTATATGCTTTGATGATTATGTGTGCTTAAATCCATTTTCCAGCTCTGGATTTGTGTTTTAATGTTTTAGGAGAGTTTGAATGCATCCAATAAGGTCTAAATTTGTTTATTGATAATTTGAAAATTTTGATTTTAGCCTGATCAACTAAGATTAGATTGAAAGATAATCTAGTATTCGAGAAATCTGCAAAGGTTATTGGAAAAATCAATAAACAACATAAATCAATCAATGCAAGAAAAAAAGTTGATTATTTGTGAGGGTTAAAGATCTGAGATTAAAAGTCCAGAACTCACCTTCTTGAAATTAAAGCCCATTGGCTAGATTTGAAACGTAACCAAACTTCAAACTAAGTCAAATGGAGAAAACGCATAAGTCTTAACTATAACTTTGTCTTGAATTCATGAAGGAACCCTAATCTACCTTTGAATTTGTTTTCAAGCTCATTTAACTCATTAATCACTTATGCAGAGCTGGATTCCACAAGTTTACAATTTTCATTAATTTTATAAATCATTTTATAATTCAAAATTGGAAGTTTGAAGAAAATTGGGATAGTTACTAATTTTTTCTTTTCGTCTTTTAATAAATTAATTTAGAATTTCTCATATAATTGTAATCAAATTAATCAAGTATTTAACATTAAAAATACCATGCATTTTTTCCTGTGGGTTCAATACTCGGAGTTTGAAAATTATTCCACTTTATTACATATTCGATAGGTGCACTTGCCTTTCTTCACATTAGTTTTTGCTTAATTTCATTTTCGTTTTCAAACTAAAATCGGTTTAAAGAATTTCCATTTTTAATTAATTCCACCAACGATCAACAATCATTCAGAGATAATTCACGGTTGGTGATTAAGTCTCGGTGTATAATTTGAAATTGAATCTATTTTTGGGTAAGTGAAAGGCAAGATTGATAGGCCTTTATGATGGGATCAAGGCTTTTCTATTTGGAGCAATTAAAGTCACTAATGGTCACTTATCTTTCAAGTTTAATGGGCAAAGCATGAAGTTGTATGTGCCTAGTTCAGTTGAGTAATATTCTGAGACTCTTTCACTAATTAATGTTTATTAAACTACAAATTCTCTAAGTTAGGTAGGTAATTGTTTGAGATTTTATTTTGCCTTGTGTGTTAAGACTTTTAAATAATATGTTGAATCCTTTTTAAGTGTGTTTGGATTAAGTTAAGTGTGTTTTCTTTAAAATGGTTTTACTTTCATGTGATCTTTTTTTATTTTAGAGTGTTTTTATAAACATTCTAAAGCAATTAATAATCCAATCCACGTTGATAGGACTTGAATTTAGGAGGTTTTAATTGAGAATTTGGAAGAAAAATGGGTCATTTTGGCATTAAACAGACCATCAACGACGATCTTTGAGACCACCATTGAAGAATGAGAGATCACCATTGCAAGACCTGTTTCTTGGCATTAACAATGGCCCGTTTATCATACAACGACACTATTATAAGATGAACAGGGCACCATTGAATGGTGAGACCGATATAAATATGACATAGTTTCAATGTTCATTGTCTCCTTCCTCCTTCCTATTCTCCAACTCCATTTTTGTCATTCAATCCTTATTTCCTCATATCTTTCTCATCTCTCAGTCAAATCGTGGGTTTTTAGTATCTATTTATCACATTTTGAGTCATCTAAATGATTTTAGCATCAATTCGTTCAAAAAATTAATAGATTTTTCTAAAAATCCTTTGAACTTATAAGATCCCTATTCACCCTCAAGGTACATTTTTTCAATTTTCTCTTAATATAGACTTCCATTTTTTTGGGTTTTAGTATCATTGTGTTAAGAATTTCATTAGCTTTCATGATACAAAATTCATTTAATATTATTGTCATTGAAAAATCTACAATATTCTGGTCTAAAGGGAATATTTTGACGACCTTCATCAGAAAACTTTTCTAATTTTTCCTAAATTTTTTCATCTCTCCTGTGCATGTTATTAAACATTTTCTAAATAAATGGCTCAACGGAGGAAGAGATTAGTGTATGATCCTATTTGATTCACCAGTCAAGTGAATTTTAACTAGTATAAGGCATACCATGACATTGAATTAATCATTAATGTCTGATCCATCCAGCCTTCGAAGCTTATTTCAGCATATTTGACGCCTTTCAAACTTTAGGATGGGAGTCAGTCTTCACTTTTACAAGACTCTTTTACCCAACTTTAGCTCGTGAGTCTTCATAAATATCAAGGATAAGAATGAGGGCCACACAATTGAGTTTCACTTGACAGTTAGAGTTATTCCAATTCTTATCACTTGTGCCTCTACTTCTACTTTGTTAGGAGTACTTGATGAGCGAGATGATTTTATGAAAACAAAGGATCCTTTCCATCGCAATATAGTTGATACGGATCCCTCTTTTTTAGTTGTTGTTCCTAGTGATGCCTGAGGATTGACTAGAAATGCCCAAGGTTATATCACTATTGTTTTAGAGGCTTGGGAGCAGATGATAAATGTTTTTGTCCATCATAATGTTATGCCTCGAGCTAATAGATTGAATGGGATGCGGCTTATAGACATTTATCTTTTGTATAAGATGCTGTATAGTTTGGGTGCTATATCGAGATTGCATTTAACAAGCTTTATTATTCTAGCTATATGGTATATGGTTAAGATTAAGAAGCCCAGCAAGAATTTATGCTTCCCCTATTTATTAATAAGGATATTTAGGGATGCAGGAGTTTTATTCGATTCAGTGGAGCCTAACTATCGTACTCGCTAAAATATAATCAATGCCAGCCTACTTAATTAGTGGCGGTTTACATATCCAGGAGGCCAGTGGTGCTGAGTTCAGGAGGGTGAGATACTTGAGGGTCTACCTATTGATGATGCACAACTAAAGGCACCTAGGGATATATGAAGCATCATCTGAGGCAACTCCAAGTGTTCATCCACCTCACCAACGTTCACCTACTGCTACTTCAGTACCACCATCACCAACTACTATTGATGATTCCTAAGTTGCTATTCTCCAGTAACCGATTAACATAGAGACTCGTATGACATCGGAGCTTTCAAAGTTTCGCTTAGCATTGTTTTTTGCGAAATCTCATTGCTTCGATGGTCTCCAGCATCAAGTTGATGAGTTGACTAGAAGATGTCAGAGCCTTGAAGATTACCAACATGTATGGGATAATGATGATCCTTCCTTTTAGTTGCTTTGGTTATTCACTCAGTTTCTTTTAGGAAATTTGTTTTGTTTTCTTTATTCAATGTTAGTTTCGTAGTATAGGTTTCCTTTTCACAGCGTAGGTTAATTTTAGCTCTAAGAGCTACATTCTTATGTATTGTGGCTCCTTAGTTGTATTTGGATTACATATTTCTATGAGTGGAGCATTCTTTTGTTATTATCTGTGTTCGTTTCTTTTAATTAATTTAGTTCCTGCAAATTCACCAATGAATCTTCAAGTCTATATTAAACGGGTGTATTTCTATCCCTACTCTCCTACATTATGTTTTTCAATTTATTCATTATACATTAAGGACAATGTTTAGTTCAAGTGTGGGGGAGGGATCATATTGATTTATACACTAAGCTTTTTTTTTTAACAGTAAGTTTATTTATCATCAATTTCATCATAGTCTATAAAATGTGGAATTGTTTTCCATTTTGATCCTTCTTTTTATCTATGTTTTCATTTCAATTCGATTATTTTGACAATTTTAAATGTTATATGATTAAATCTGTCTATTAATGACTAAATTACTTTAACTTATTTCATAATTTAAATGGCGGATACCTAATGATTATAATGATATTCCACATATATAGTGCAACTTCTTAAATAATTTTGTAACTTCTTTTAAGGAACTTTTATCATTCAAATAAAAATGAAAAATAATAGGAAATTAAATCAAAAACATTTAATTAACAATTTTTACTTAATTAGTTAATAAGAAAGCTTAATCCACTGCTCTGATTTCTAATTTCATATATGTATGCTTAGAAAAACATTAAAAAAAAATAATAGAGTAATGTATATATATAAGGATTAAAGTTATGAGTGAGACTAATAATCGGCTGACTTACTATGACACAGTTGAGTAACTAGGAGTTGTTCACGACACAATATTCACCTTCACAAAAAAAAAAAAAAACTGAACTGACTTCTTAACTAAAATGCATACAAATTTAATTAATAATGTGATTAATTAATTTATATTTTAAATTACTTCAAGGATGTGAAAGTGTGGAAAAGATGATACATTAAACTTAGTGTATTTGTCTTTTACATGCGAAATTGATTTTTGTGATTTAAGTTAAAGATAAAAAAGAATGAAATGAATTAATTGCATTTTCAATTTGATGTGATTAATTAATTTTGAATAGTTCCATGCATCATTATTTTTGAAGGATGAAGAAAGCATTTTCAATAATGGCATTATTAACTTTGAATTGATTTTCCTATTTTTATATCTGATTATGAAATTGATGATAAATTAATTTGCTTGAGGACAAGCAAATGCTTAAGTGTGGGGAATTGTTAGGGGTCAAATTGATTGCATTTTAATTGATAATTTTTTGAAATATGACCCCTAATTCAGTACTTAATTGTTTAATTTCTGTATTATTATATTTATTTTGCAAGATAGAGCATGAAGATCCAGATTGGAGGTAAAAGTGGAAGAAAAAGCCTTACTCTAGACCATTAATGGCACCATGACAAAGTCATGTTGATAGATGAGCAAGGTGCCATTGATGAGTTCAGCAAGCGTTCATCAACGGCAGGCTACAGGGTGTCATTGTACGTTGACTCACCCCTCTTTGATAAAGTCAGTCAACAATATCAACCTCAACTCTAAAAAATTATAGCTTCAGCAACCTCTCCATCAACGCCCTTATTTTCAAGAACATGTCGAGGGCTGTTGAAGCTATAAAAATAGACAAACAACTCAAAATTTCAAAGAATCAAGAAGAATTTCAATTTCGAAAAAGAAGGAGACACACTTCCTTCTCTCTTCTTTTTTCTTAGTAACATACAGGTTTCAAACACTTTGTATTCATATTATACATTGTTTTCTAAATTTCTTAACATTGGAGTTTATTTTTAAGACTCATATCTGAGTCTAGGAATCATCCAAGGGGGTTTCTTAACTCAAATTATCACTTGTTTTGCTCTGTTTTTTGGATTAATCAATGTTCATGTTCTTATGCTCATATCTATGAATGTCCTTTGATTTTTCTGCAAGATCTCGATGAAATAGAGCTTTTTTACAGTCCATAATCAAGTTGGAAGTTTACGACATATCCAGAAGTCTTTCTTGGAAATTTTTATAACCTTTAAACTTTATTTTATAGCTCATAATTTCGGATCTATGAAGGCATGCTTATTAAAGTTTATATCTTGTATGTTTTGATAGAAATGTGTGACTAAATTGTTTTTATTGCTAATGATTGATGTTTATATGATTTAAGAGAGCTTAAAGATATGTTTTATGGTATGATTTTTGTTTAGTGAAGGTTTAAAAGATCTAATTTTGGGCTGGCATATCTAGGATTTGAGTTTAGGACAAGTAAAGCTTGAGAAATCATCTTAATTTATTGAAAAAATCAATAAGCAACACAAATTAATCTTTGAATAGCCAAACCTAGACTTTTGATAAGAGTTAAAGATATGAGATTAAATTACAGAACTCACCTTCTAGAAATTAAAGCCTATTTACTTCATTTGAGTCATAACCAAACATTAAACAAGGTTTGATGGAGAAAAAGCAAAGTCTTAACCATAGCTTTGTTTTGATTTTAGAAAGGAACTCTAGCTTGCCCTTAAATCTGTTTAAAGCTCAATTAAATCATAAATCACCTAATTCTTAGCTAATTTTCATATTTTGAAATTTTAAAAAATTTTCAAAAGTAATTAAAAATTAATTTTTAAGTGTTTAAACCAAGTTAGGCTAGTTTAGCAATTTTAAGGTTTTAATCAAATTGCTTAGATTTTCCTAAATAATTGTAATCTAATCAACCTTGTAATTAAGCTTTTTTCCCTGTCGGTTCGACATCTAAAGTCTTAAATTTGCTCCACTTTATTACTTTTGCGATAGGTGCACTTCCTTAAATTTCGTTGGTTATCAAAGTAAATTTTTTTAAAAACCGTTAAAAGTTTCTACGTCACCTAACTAACGCAATAGGAATTAAATTATTTGTTATAGAAATGCATATTGCCAATCACTAATGATTTCTTTAGGTTCTCTAAATCTTCTTAAGTTACTCTTTTTTAAAAGCTAACAACACCCCTTGCATCATTTTTTAGTAGGGTAACTACTTCAACCCATTTAATCACATAGTCAACAACCACTAAATTGTCTTTGTTGGAGTATGATTGAGGGAAAGATGCCATGGAATCAAGGCCCAAAACATCAAACACTTCACTTACCAAGATATTGTTAGGTGGCATCTTATGACTCCTTTTAATTTTTCAAATCCTTTGACAGTTATCAGAAAATTTAAAAAATGAGATGCATCACTAACAAGGTTGGCTACTAAAAACAAAATTCTAAAACTTTACATGCCAGCCTAGTAGGCCTAAAATGTCTTTCTACTTCTTTAGAATGGAAATGATTACGTATTAAAAGGCATTTTCACATATGCCATACATCTCTAAATTAGTTCATACACAATTAAGGGTCATATCAAAGATAATGCTTACCATCACTTAAAAACTTCTTTTATTGATATTAAATATCATGGGGAAGAACATTGCTAATTGAGTAATTCATAATATTACCATATACTAAAAGGGTCACATAAGCTCATGAAATTCTTTACAGAAATTTTCTTTAATGTCTTAATGTTCTTCCATCACTTCCTCAGTTAAATGAGAAATATGATGAGCCATAAAATTTACTCTTCCTTTCTTATCCCTGATTTAAATATAAAACTGATATAAAAGGAAGACCAGTTCAATCAATTGTGGCTTAGCATTAGATTTGCTCATCTGATCCTTCAAAGTAGAATGGCCTGTATAATCTTTCAAAGAACCAAATAAGGCCAAATTTATCAAATTTTAACATAATAGTCAACATCTCTTTCTCTGTGTTGGTGTAATACTTTTAGACATCATTCAAGGTCCAACATGCATAATAAATGGGATGAAAGAGTTTGCCTTTCCTTTGCGTAATAACAACACCAGTAGCATAATGCTGGGTTGATTTGGTAACACTAATTTGGCTCAAATAATTCATTTAATTAATATGCAAATCAAATTCAAATCCAAATCTACATTACGATTATGTACTGATCGTAAGTAATAAGATAGAGGACATTTAATATGCCAGAGTGTCAATCCCACCAAAAATTATATGTATACTATGAAATTGGATTACAATTATCTAAGGAACACAAGATCTTTAAAACTAAGGGATTATATTAACTAAAAAGAAAAAATCTTCCAACTTTGTAATAGCATTCCAAGGGATCTAAGGATTACGAATTGATTAGTTTGCTAAGGACTAGGCTTAAATTACTTAAGTGAGTTATGAAATGGATTGAAATTTCTAATCCAAGGCCTTCACTAAATCAAGACAAAGTTATGGTTAAGTCAATGCCTTTTCTCTAACCATCCTAAATTTATCTTCAATTTTTTCATCAATTAATAGGTAGTAGGCTTAAAGTTTAAGAAGTTCTAATGCTAAATTCTTATTAAATATTAGTTCCCTCATGATAAAAAAGGTATATTTCTCAGATCTTTGAATTAAATCATGTTTACTTATTTTTCCAATGATTAAAGTAGAGATTTTTAGAGCTTTAACCATCTTAAATCATATTTCAAATGGCCAACTCAACATAAGCATTATGATCTCAATTACACAAAGATTATCATTTAATTCTATGCTATAAACTCACTAAAGAAATTCAAGGACCTGTCGATAACTAAGATTCAGCTCAAAATGTCATAAATAAATAAGAAAATTAGTATTGAATAAAGGTAGCACATGTTCTTGCATATATATGAATAAAGAGAATATAAACAAGAGATTTAATATTTAGAAAGCACCAAATGATGGAACAAACTGATAGACGTTTCATTTAAGTGTGGAGACCAATGGGAGAACCAAAGAGCATAAGAGGAAGGGCAAGAGTAGTTAGGAGAGGAAGT
>JAOXYD010092191.1:0-11983 GCA_028565735.1 Pinacopodium congolense
GAAATGTCTCATTCTAACCTTCCAATTTAAATAGTTCTTTCCATCAAAATAAGGTGCTCTATGTGTGTTATAACCTTCAAGACTAGAAGAGGAAACAAAGCTATTCATTTATTCCACAAGATCTTTACTCACTAATTCGTTGGAATTAAGTCTATGTGAGACCTTTTTCTAATACCAATTGTTGGGTTTGTTATGGCACTAAGAGGGGTGAATTAAAGTTTAGAAATTCTTATATGAATCTAATAAATAATGAATGTGGAAGTAAAAACAAATTCACCCAATCAAATAGAATGTAATAATATAAGTGCGAAAAAATAAAAGAGTAGAGAAAAAAAGAAGTACACCGTGATTTATTCTGGTTCGGAGCTATCCACTTGCTCCTATTCCAATCCCAACACTACTATTGAGATTTCGTTCTTATTGCACTTTCAACAAGAATACAACGATTAATATAATCCCTTTTACAGGATAAAGGATAACCTTTCACTCACGTCTTTTTCCCTAGGCTCAAGAATAACCTCTCAAATTCACTCCCCAAAAATTCCTTAACTTGATTTCACTTGGTGAATAAAAAGAGGCTTTGTATTAAAGTGATGCACAAATGAAAAGTATGTAAAAAGCATTCACACAAACTCAAAACTCAAGAGTAAACGTTTAATAATTAAAAATAAAGTCACATGAATTTTTGATAAAATAATGATCAGAACACTTTCAGATAATAATCTCAATCAAATTGTTATAAGACCCAAATAAAACGCGTATATGCTCACTTTTTTAGTGTTCAAAAGACCTTATTTTACACAATAAAGGGACAAGCTATTTATACTTGACGTTTTCTATTGATATGTTGTACAACAGTATTATTACCATTGTCCAACGGGAAAAATAGCAACGTTCTAAAAATTAAAGGATTTATTTATTGTACAAACTCGCAAGACATCTGTTTATCCTCAACATTCGCTACATTTGGTTGACCGATCTGTTGTTTTGGTCGACCTATAGACATTCATCCTTTGATTCGGTCGACCGACCTAAGTCATTTGGTCGACCAATAGGCCTTTGTCTATCATTTGGTTGACTAACCAACCTCATTCGATCAACCGACCTAAAAGAAAAACTCGAATGATACGTGCATTCCATAATTCTTTTCCTAATGTCATATTAATTAACTTATACTTTCCAAACTTCAATCTCAAACATCAAGAGGAACAAAAATCAAACAAACAAGCCTCTTGATTATGTACCTATATGCATGTTCTAAGAATGTATGCATGATTGTTCAATTTATAGGCCTCTTAATAAAATATAAAAATAAAACCAAGTAAGAATTACATTTAAAACATATCTAAACTTATTTCTTCAATCTTGAATCTTCATGTCTTCATACGATTCTTCATTTCCAAATTTTAAGATTCTTTGATTAATTGTATTGATCTTTATCCAACCTATCTTTCAAACATACTTAAAAACACCAGTATTATCATTATACTTTATTTTTTCATTATCAAAATAAGGTGGAACCATCCATGGTTCAACAACTTGAATGAATAAAATTGAAGGATTTTTTTTCAAGTATACCAATAGATTAAAATCATGTTTAAATAAGTAAATAACTAAGAACCAAAGTTAGCTAAACAGACATTTTATCAAATATTTTGAGGCATTTTGAATGTTAGAGGCTTTAGGAAAAAATGCAAAATAAATCAACAAGTAATAGCAATAAGACATCTATTGATTTGAGGAAAAGCATAAAATCTAATTTGAAGGTTTGTAATAGTCTTTTACCATGTACACATTACATACATATATATGAAGGGAATTATATTTATTAAAGATTTTTACAGTTAGATCAAGAATGCATAAGGGATTAATCTCAATCATTATAAAATTTACATAACTATTTGTGTATTTTTAAGCAACATGATTGCTGGATGGATAGTTTGTAACACCAGCCACGAGAATACGCGTCTTTTTTATGATAAAACAACTAAATCAATCATTTTTTCGTTTACTACAAGTTTACTTCTTTAATGTGGTAAGAATCAAGTCATTTTTAAAACGATTAGCAACTATAAGTTATATGATTAACCTAATAACAAATAAATATCTAAGAATATTGTGAACAAATTTTGTTCTTCTTATACTGTATTTATAGTGATTAGCTTAAAAGGAATACTAGATAATTTAAATCTAGACTAGTAAAATTTTTTTGAAAAGCACTACCTAATAAATCAAGACAATTTCCTTATAATTAAGGACTCTATTGAGTTAAAAAGAGGGGGGTCTTCCTCTTTCTTAGTCATCTACTAAAGTTATTGAATTTGATGATCTATAAGCATGCATTCTAGCTCTTCTTCTTCTTTTTTTTTTAACTTGTCTTGCCAGATGGCTTGTGATTGGTAGATTCTTATATATGCTAACATTCTTGATGTATTTACTCGTTTCTTTCAATTTAATTCAATTTTTATTTGCCAAAAGGTCACTTAAATCACATGGTTACATTTCATGAAGGTTCTTAATTGTTAGGCACAAATTGCCTTAAGAAGTAAGGCAACCCAACTATATAAAAGGATAAAATATTGCCATAATTAGGATTTAATGCTTCCCATCCCCCATGAATTGGAAGAAGTAAATAATATACACATATACACCAACAAGATAAATTCCAAGTTACTTGATGGTGATGGAAGGTGGGAAAGAAGTAGCTAGTGTGCTTATTATACTTCATTAATTAAAACGTATATATGTACATATATATATATATATATATATCTATATATACCTTTCCTTTTGCTTTGTCTCCAAACCATTCTGTCATGTAGGAAACTCTCCATGGATTCTTTTTTTCTTCTTTTTATATGTATGCATATGATTTACGTTAGAAGTATAATTTTCAACTTGAAGTCATCTCCTTCTATTAGTTTCTTTATCTATAAGTAATATTTTTTTTACCAAGTTTTCATGATCACTTTCGTTTAACTACACGATCAAGTAATCATTTCCACTTATTATTAGCATAGCAAATCACCATTTCCAATTTTCATGCTCTCTCCTATTATTTTCTTATGTAGAATCACTCACAAAGTTAAATGCTAGGAATCTCATTTTAGAAGGTTACTATAGATTGGTTGGAAATCATTATATTAGATAGAAAACAACAAATTAGAGAGAAAAGAGAAAAGAAGAGAGATAAAAAATAAAAGAAAGTGAAAGTTTTAGTCTTTCAAAAACAAAAAAGAGATAACATAAAATGAGTTTTAGTGGGTGTGTGTAAGCGTTAAATTTTAGTAAGTTTGTATAAAAGCTAATATCTCAATGTGAAAATGCATAATATTTTATGTTTCATGAACAATATTATAATAATGATTTTTCATCAATTTGCAATCTTTCTAATTTTTCAATTAATAGAATAGTCTTTTAGTTGATAGTTTTTCAACTAGAAAGATTAGAAATTCTCCCAATAATTTGTATTTTTTATTATTGGAATAGAAATTTGGTCAAAATAGTTCATGTATAAAAAGAATAACCAAATATTCTAATGGTGAAAAATATATAAATTCCAATTTTTTCTTCCTATATGATAAGCTTTGAGTTTAAATATTTTTATGCCAATTTGATTATGATTTAAGGTACATTACTTCCAATTTGATATTTAAATATTCAATTATCTTTGGAATTGATGTTCATTTCAATTGGAAGATTAGAAGTGAGAAAATGTGAGAATTTTCTATAGAATTTTGAATTTTATGAGTAACATCGGTCTATCTACACCACTATTTAACTTTGAAGACCCATTGTTTTGCTTCAAATGGAGACTTAAATGTAGGGTTTAAACATCATCGTTTTACTCTTTGCCAAGTGCCGCTAATTCCTTGTCATGTGAGAACAGGCTGGAACTCACTCTCCCACATGCTGCAAATTTTCCACTTACATCTAACCTATAAAGGACATATAAATGAAGACTAGAGACCCTATTTTAAGTAGAAGAACACAAATTTTAAAGTAGCAAACTAGATCTAGCGTAGTTTTTGTTCTTCTTCTCTTTAGGATAGGTTTTTCATTTCTTTTTCTTTTCCAGCTTTGCTTTTGATAATTTCAAGTTCTTATTAAGGATTCAAGGAGTCTGTACAAGTGGTTGGAACCTGTCTAACATGTTGGATGTTCAATTGGTTCAATCTAAACCTTTTAGTCTCTTGCTTCTTACTCCTTTATTCACATATTTCGAGAATACATTGAATATGCTTGAATCTAAATATTTCTTGTTATGTATGATGTTTTAATCTGATTTCTTGCTAAGGACAGGTTCTTTAATGCTTTAGTTGTGTTTTTATCACATGATTGGATGTTAATATTTGTTTATTTGAGTTCCTAATGCTTGTTTTGAGTTGGCCATTTAAGATGAGATTAAAGATGATTAAGGATCTAATAGTTATCTACTTTAATCATTGGAAAAATCAGTAAACAACAAGGTTTTAATAAAGGATTTAAGAAATCTACTTTGGTTAATCACGAGGGTATATGTTTGGAACTTTTTAAACTTTAAGCCTAATACCTATTAATTGATGAAATAACCAAAGATCAATTTAGGATGGTTAGAGTTAAAGGAATTGTCTTAAGCATATCAATGTCTTGAGTTAGTGAAGACCTAAGATTATGAATTCCAACCTTTTCCATAACTCAATCAAGTAATTTAAGGCCTAATCCTTAGCTAATTCATTCAGTTTGGTAATCCTTAGGCAATTTAAATTTCATTGCAAAGTTTGGAAGTTTTTCGGTTAATTTAGGAAGCTAACCTTTAATTTTAAGCAATCTTGAGCCACTTTAGATAATTGTAATCCATTTCCCTAGTAGTCACATTTTCCTTGTGGGTTTAATATTTCGGAATCATAAAAATGCCCAACTTTATTACTTCTTGGTCAGTATACTACCGTATTGTTGGTTTTGAATTGAATTGGAATTGCATGTTATTTGATAAATTTATTTGAGCTTAGTTGAGTATTAAAATAACAGACAACAAGTCTTTGGTGCTGCTACTGGGGAAATTTTAGTGATATTGGGAATAGATTGGTGTCAATTACTCTATAGCTTAAATATTGTTTATATTGTGTGTTTGCTTTTCTTTGCTTTTTATTTGTCGTGTGTTTGCTTGCTTTTGTTTTTCTTATCTAGTTTTTTAGTTTGTTTCTTATTGTAATTGACTTGTTTCCAAACTTATGCATACCTTGCATTCATATTTAATTAGGATCAAGTTCAATTAAAAAACAAAATGAATGGAACTTTAAGAGAGCTTAGCTTTTCAATCTCATAGAAAATCTATCATGTTGGAATTGACTATGAAAAATATGAGTGGACATAAGTCTAGCATTGATAGGCTTAGGATAGAATTTGATAACTTTGAAATTCCTTATGATATCATTTTCATGATTAGGTCTTCTCAATTTAGTGACTCGTCCTTAAAAAATCCAAATAATCATTTGAGAAATTTCATAGACATTTTTTTATCTCTATAAAAGACATGACATTTCATATGATGCCCTTAAGCTTAAGCTTTTTCCTTTTTCTTTAAATGATAGAGCTCACACACGGATAAACAGTTTTTGACGTAATTCCATCACCATTTGGAATTATCTTGCCCACAAATTCTTAGTTAAATTCTTTCCCTTAACTAAGATCACTAAATGAAGAATTTGATTTCATCATTTGGGCAATATTGGAGTGAGAGTTTACATAAGCCTTGGGAGAGATTTAGAGAGTTACTTGTTGAATTTCCTATGCCTAATTTTAGTGTTTGTGAGCAAGTGCATATCTTTTACTTATGTCTCGGACCATCTAGTCGTAGTATCATAGATGCTGCTACCAAAAGAACCTTAATGTGTAAGACCCCAAGTGAAGTTTATAGGTTACCCAAGGACATGGCCACCTATACCTTCCAATATAATTATGAGCCTTATCATAGGAAGCCATTTAGAGCCCATGTACTTAATAAGACATCAACTTTAAAAGCTCAATTAGTAGGCCTTAGTAAACAAGTGGAAAGTTTGTAAGCTCAAATTGGTAGTAGTGCATTCCAAAGTTAAGAAGCGTGTGATTATTGCAGTAGTTCCTTTCATGCTTCCATAGATTATCATGTAAGATATTATTATGCCCCTAATCCTATTCAAGACCATTATCTTTTTCATAGGCAAATAAATGGTCTTACATTCATCATAAGGATAGAAATTTGGATTTTCCATGCAACACTCATTCAAACTATAAATACCAAGATGCCAATCCTCAAATAAATTCTCTTCTTGATCTACCTCCATCAGAAAAAAATCCAATCTTAAGAATATGGTGATGAAATATATCCAAATCAATGAGTCTAGAATGGAAACTCATGAACATTTAATGAAAAATTTAGGGATTTAAGTCGGTCAGATTGCACATATCTTAAAAGAGAGGTTACTCAAACCGTCACCTGTTATGCTTGAACCTACCTCTAGAGCGCATGTTATGGCTATCACTATATATAATGGTACTAAAATGGAGGATGTAAAAAAATAAAAATAGTGAAAAGGAAGTGATGGAGTGTAGGTTAGGATTCCATAATCCTAGATGCTCGATCCTCACTTTAAGAGATCTTTCTAGTTGTTTCAGAAATTGAGTGTTCCCTTTTATAATTTGTCTCAATTATAATAGCAACTAACTAGAAATCAATCTATAGTGGAGGAAATATAACTATCTTATCTTAATTTAAAGGAAGTGTTAATGAAGCCAATCCATTCTTTTAATCCAAATCTCGAACATAAACGTGATGAATTCCAATAGAATGAATTATAAAAGTGTGCTATGGACAGTGATGATGATGATTTTCCCATTCATTATACTCAATATAATGCAATTTTTTTTAATGTAAGGGAAATGATGAAGTAGAAGGCTATGATGAAGTTTTTGAAAGTGAGAAAAATGTTTTCACATGCATGTTTCAGGATCAATTGGATGTTAATTATATTGATTTCATTAGTGTCAAGGATGACTCTAATATGGAGGACAATGTTTTTATGGTTCTTGAAGATGAAAATCAAGATAAATTTGTGAAAAAAGGTGAGGTTGAATCTATGAAAGCATTTCAGATTATTGATTTCATTGGTGTGCATGCTTTTGATTTTAGGCCAAACATAGTAATTCAAGACTTTTTACCATGGTCTTTTAAAATCATGAGTGGTGTTCCTTGAAGGGTCGAGATCAAAATTTTAATAATCATGTTAATAGTTTAGGAACCCTTTAATATTTAGCCTATTCTGATTTAAAAAGCATGAAATAAAAATGTTGGATTCTAGGCCAAGGAAGAGAATGAAAATTCTCTAACCTTGAGGTCCACCTAAATGACCTTATAGAAGCACTTTTTGGGAGGTAAACTAACCTTAAAAGTAGGATTTAATGTGCTTTGGTGTGTTTTATTTTGTTTAGTGTGCTTTTATTTCGTTTCATTTTGGTGCTCCTTACCATTCTTTAATCATATTTACCTTATAAAGCATGACTGCTTTCTATTTGGATTCTAGTGCTTTCATGTTCTTTTTATAGATTTGTAGGTATTATTTCAATGAACAAATTTCAAGTTAACCCCATTGGATATTCAAGCCATTATTATTTTATCCAAGAGCTTTCTTTCCCTTTTTCTCCCATGTTTGTGCTTTATTACCGTAGCCTATATTTATGGTAGGTTAACTTCTATAACTTGCTTGTGCCCTTCTTTTCCCTTAACTCCTTTACTTATTGTTGGTTATGTGGCTTGAATTATAATTTATTACATTCATTTTGGCATTTGTATTTCCATGTCATCTTAGGTTGAACTTTATTTTAGTGATTGCATTTAGATTCCAATTAGTTTATATTGCTAATTTTAATTAGTATAGAGTTTTTTAAACACCTAATTCACCCCCTCTTAGGTGTTATAGGGCTTATAGCAAAGAATTTAAATAAACTAAAAGACAACATGAAATGGATAGAAATAAACAATAATGCAAAGAACGAGAAACAAATATCAATAAAGGATAGGTAGGCAAAAGATATTATTTGGATTCATAACTTACAATCTATCATTGAAAATACAGATTGTGTTATGCCTAAGATGCTAGCCTATGGACATAAACAAGCTATTGCATTATTAGTTCATCTAATTTTAGATAAGTCCTATACAATAATAAAATTACCCTTAACCACGCTATAATCTAGAATAAGCTCTCCAGATTTAATGGAATGACAGTTTTAAGAACTAGGGAAAAAATAAATTAGACCATAATCTTGCAAGCTCGAATCATGTAGCTTAAATAATAAGAACTCTAAACTAATTGATTAAGTTTACATATAAAATTAATTAACCTATCACCATTTATGGGTTTTGCTAATAACAATTACAAATAAGAAGCTAAGTCCTAGAATTTGAACTAGAAATTATACCTTGGATGGCCAATATTATTAATTAATCCCTAATTCAATCCATTAAACTCAAATTCCAATTCAATCCTAGTATAAATTACAATGGCCATTCAAATCCCAATTAATTCAAACAATTATAATTCAATTACCCATCAAATATCTTCAAAACCAATTAAAGCTAAGCTAACATAATGAAAATAACAAAAACATCATTTGAAATTGAACTAAATAGAAAGATAAATTTAGAAAACATAAAGAGCAGAATAAGAACAATGTTGGAATCTAAGGAAAACAACAATATATTAATAAAAACTCAAGATTTAACAAGTATTTAAACAAACCCAAAATAAATACATAAAGAAAATAAACAAAAATAGAAAGACAGCAGCATAAACAAAAACTAAACCTGAGTTCAACACCTAAACTACCAAATCTAAGAATAAAATTCAAAATAACATCAAAATCCAAAGAAAATAACTATAAAACCTAACAAAATAAGAAGAAAAGGGATTGTCCTAAGTGGGAGAGCCAAAAAGTGACAAAATTTGGCTCCTTCATCCTTTAAATATCTCTTCCCTAGGATTTAAGATGTTTTGTGGACAAAAAGTCAAGTTTATCCCTTAGTTTTGGCAATAAATAGTGTTTTTAGAAACTTAAACGACAATCAAATAGAGTAAAATGGTGCTTGAATGGACCACTTTTAAAAGAGCTAGAAAAACAACTTAAATAGGGGTAACTAGGGTCTTAATCAATGTCATTTTCCTTTAGCTATTTAAATCCTAGAAAATGACCGTTTTTGTTCGTCTTCGCGTTTTATATTCTAACTCCTCCTATTGCTATGAAATTTGATATGCTAGGGTCTTTGACAACATCATTTTACTTCAACCGCTTAAATCCTAGAAAGTGATAGATTCCACCCCTCTTCATGTTTTCTGTACGTTCCTTAAATGATGTTCTTACACCCCATAAAATTTCATAACAATCTTAACTTTAAAAGTGCACTTAATACATCATTAAATTCACTTATACATGTGAACATTCACCTCTAAACTTACCCCTGTCAACTTATATTTATGTATAGGGATCAATCCTACATATAAACTCAAAATGAACAAAAAATATGTACTTTGAACATTAAAATAAGGATGAAATCACATTGAACACATATGGAAATACCATAGAATGCACCTTTATCAAATACCCTCACATTTGAACAATTGCTTATCCTCAAGAAATGACTTAAATATCTTACTCAAACAACCTCAATCTAAAGTGAAAAGCTAATTGAGTACAAATAAAAACCAATTCTTATCTTTGATTTAGTCTATAAATCTTAACTCTATCATGACAAATATTTGGTTAAACACACACAAAGCACACAAAGTTAGTAAATTGCAGCACCATATATATAATACTAAATGTCTAAGCCATTTTGCATATGTCATCATATGAATATAGCCAAGGATGTTGCAATGAAGTGGAGGTCACCTAACCTTTTTACATGAAGACAAGCACCTTGTCATGAATGCCTCCGATTACTCAACTAGGATATTTCTTTTTATCTTGTTAAGATGTCATCTAACTTTTTGACATGAAGGTAAATATTTTATCGTGCACACCCTAAGGTAACTAGATTAAATCACACTCTCAAATGGCTACTAGCACCATTCATAACTTTAACTTTTTCATTAGTTTGAAGACAACATAGTGAATTTTACTTACTTATTCACAACACAAACACACTTTTCACACATTTTTCTTTTATTTTTCAACTCATTATTTCAAACATCCTATTCCAAATTCACATGACAAACATACAAGATGTACTTAAGCACTTAATATCATATAAAAGGGTCACTAAACACATGTAAAACACTAAAAAAAGGAAAAAAAAAGGGATTAGAAATCATTCAAGAATCAATCAATGTTCTTTAAATCAAAAACATCAATTTCATTCAAGTATCAAAATTAACAATCAACTAAAAATCAAGATCATTTTATGCTAAAATATTCAAATCATCATAATTGAACTCAATAACTTTAGTGTGCAAATTTAAACTTGTTCTCGATTCCCACATTTGCGCATTATCCTCAGTGTCTCAAAAAAAATGAAAGCGTAAAGAGGGATGGAATAAAAAAAACTCCTCTAATGAGGTAATCCATGAAGTACTTAATGGAGAGATAGCCATCCACTTCTAACTCCTATAAAATTTTAAAAAAAAAGATAAGAAAGGATAAGTAGTTAAAAAAAAAGAAACTAAAGAACTATCTAACAAAGAAAAACACAAAAGCTTAAAATAACATTTGGGTTTCCTCCCAACAAGTTCTTGTTTTAAGTCTTTTATCTTGATCCTTGTTATGTACACTATCTAGAATCAAAATGAAGTTTGAGCCCAACAGGAAACATGTTCAAAGTTAGTGATGAGTCCGGAACAGGTTCCCATAAGATAGGCTTAAAATTAATTGGATGTCATATACCTTTGGAGAGCTGGAATTACATTACTTCTTTGTCATATTCCAAGGTTCACTCTCCATTATGGACATCACCCTTCTACTAAGATGGTCTCCCCAGTTGATTAAGCGATATGAGTGGAGATTCTTTATCCTATTCGTCACCTTACAGCTTTAGCTTACTCGGTCACAACTCTTTTATCAATTCATCACCCTTACGATTCTTCCTCTTTCTTCTTCTCTTCTTATTCTTCTTTCTTATACATATTTGCTAAGAAAAGGAAGTGAAACTTGGTTAACAATAACAAAAGATATACTACTTACCTTAGGAGGCTATTCATCCTCCTTTTCTTTTTGAGTAATCGCCTCTTCCTCTCCTAGCTTCACTTACTTTTCCTCCTTCTCTTTTGGGTGATCCCATTATTTTCCACTCTTTGATGAAATAGAATACACCTCCTACCTAAGGTCTCCATCTTAATGGCTAAGAATACTTGAAGAGATCTAGGATTTTACGCTCACTATCACTTATGCCAATTGGCTCACTTAATCTTCCAAGTCCTTGAAGTAACTCCTCATTTCTTGCTGAAATTAAAGAGTGTTAGTTGCCAAACTCCTTATGACCTCCTCCAATGACAACCCATCAACTTGTGGTGGTGATGGTGGAGGTAGAGGCATAGGTTCGAAGAGTGATGGACTCTGGTAGTATGGTGGTGGAGAATTGAAGCTATACTACTACATAATCTGCAAGAGAGGAAATATATAAGTATAATAACTCAAAATGAGCAAACATTACATACATATCTTGAGTGCAAAATCTCTGCACATGTATAGACTTACACATTACTAAGGTCTTGATTCTATAGTTTATAATTGTCTGTAATGTTGTGTGATTGCGGTTGGCCACATACAAAATTAGATCAAATTAATCTATCTTTTAATGCACAATTTAATAATTAATTTGATACCAACTTTCAGTAAGCGTACCGGTCGAAGCATATAATAAAGTGGAGTACATTTAAGACTCCGAGTATCGATCTCACAAGGAAGTTTATAGGATGTAAGTACTAGGTCAATTGGATTACAATTATCTAGAGAACACTCAACTTTATGATTT
>JAOXYD010092202.1:0-25698 GCA_028565735.1 Pinacopodium congolense
ATTAGTGATGACAAATAGGAAGGTGACATGTGTAAGGATTTAAATGAGAATAAAAAGCAAAATTTAAGACATTTTTCTTCCTTCTTTCAACATACATGTGAGAACCACGAAGAAAGGAAGAAAAGAAGAGAGAAAGAGGGAAGATTCATCCAAGAAGAGAGGTGTCATTTTTTTAGTGGAATTGGAGTAGAAATTGAAGAAATTCTAATCTAGGATTGGTATTCACCAATTTCCTAAGAGAGTGGAAGATAAATTGGTAAGTTTCCCTAACTTAAATTTATAGTTTTGGGGCTTTTTAGTGGGAGATTTATGTAAGGTAAATGATGAACTTTGATCTGCTATGGAGTAGATAATAAGTTGGAAGCATTTAAGGGATGAATATGATAAAAGGAAGAATTATGTTTAGTGAATGTTTGTATTTAGTTCTCGGACCACTTGAACTAGACATCCCATTTTAACTATAATTTGGGCTATAGACCCCGATTTGGATGCTTCCAACTACATATGAAACCTAAGACATAGTACTAAAACGCTCTTGAAGAAACCCAGACCTAATTCGGGATGAATGATACTAAAATTTGAGATCGAAAATGGTAACCTGACACTACCCTTGTGTTGAAATGGATTGTGATAATTGATACATGTTTCACGATTTCTAAGCTTAAATGACATGATTTTGGATGATATAGAAACTAGAGACATAGGGAAACAAATGATCAGGAGTCCTCAAAATATAATTTGAATATTTGCTATGTGAAAATTAAGGAACAAAAGGAGGTATAGATTGTGGACATGGGTCCTAACCGTGACTCATCATTCATGGTCATGATACGGTGAATTAAATTGAGAGAAATAGTGTTTTGGAGAAATTTATAAATTAGAATGGGTGAAAATATGATTTTAAATGAATTTTAAAGTTGGAATTGGAAATAAATGCCTAAACGAAATGCACTTGTGTAGGTCAAGAAGAGGCACGTAACGGGTGAGTGTTCTTGGTGATAGACGACAAAACTGTGAGTGTATCTTTAAACTGATTTCATGAAAGAAAAATGGTTTCTACTTTGTCATGAAAAGCATGTTTACGATTAGTTTTATGTGATTGAAATGTTACAAATAAATGTTGCTACAATTGTAGATTTGAAAGCACAATTTCATCTTATTTGAATTGGCATCGAAATGAGATTTCCATATGATTTCAATTAGCATTGAAATGCGATTTGTATATGAGTTGAAATGGCATTGGAATGAGATTTGTATATGATTTGAAATGACATTGATATGAAATTTGAACATGATTTGAATTGGTATTGAAATGAGGCAAGTTCATGTATTGATTGTTGCCTAGCCTATGGTCCGCCATTAGGTCCTTATACGTATAATTATACCGATAAGAGGATGTCCTAACATGCATGGCAATGTTTGAGGAGCGTTTGTCACTAATTGTGGCTGGTGTCATGTTTATCATTATGTCTTGTGAGTCACCCTCTGCACGTATGGAGTATATATTATTCTAGCACTATTACAGGTGAGCAATGCAAAACCACCCCTGTAACAAGTAACTTATATGTAGTGCTAGCATTGTTATGGGTAAGCGATGTAGAACCAGCTCCATAACAATCGGTATATAGTGGTTAACTTTGTACAGGTAAGTGATGCAGAACCAGTTTCATTACTAGAGGCTAGCCAGGCATTGGTAAGTGATGCAGAACTAGCTCCATGGCCTTACACCTAATGACACCAAATAGGAAGGAAAATTTTAAAAGAGCAAGTTCATGAAACTATCGATTGCCATATCTGTTTACCTTACAAAATAGAAAGAGAAACATGATTGTGTTTTCCATGTGCATTGATGTTATGAATTTGTTATATCAGAACATTGCTTATTGTTTGAAAAGAAAAGGAAATTACTTTTGTTCTTTATGGAGGTTAATGCTTGTATAAATATTTTGAATGGAAACCATAATACTCATTGAGCTCATTTAGCTCACCCTTTATTTTCTGTTCTTTTTAAATTTTAACTTCCCAGGTGCACTCTTAAGAACTTTAGTAGCCGGGACTCCATCAGTTGAGTAGCTACCTTTGTCACGTGCGACTGTGTAGGTAATTTTGCTAGTGCATTTTCTTTACATGTATTGCATAAATATGGACATGCTTTGAACATCTTTTGTATGAATATAAATTGTAAACATTTTACTATATATAATTCATCCTCATAAACATGTCTTAAACTTGGTTTGTGAGAATGTGATTGTTTATAAATGTTCTTTTCTCTAACTAAATACGGGAATGTGTTTGATCATTTGAGAATGTTTCTGAATGGACTTAAAGTCCGAAAGCAACAGTGGTGCTTTGGTTAAGTGGATAGAAGTGTTTTGAATTGATTTTTATGAACCTAAAATTTTTGGTTTTATTAAATAATAGCTATTATGCTGCCGAAATGTTTAATGAAGGTTTCTTGCATAAACTTCCATTGCTATGCTTTTTTTTTCTTTTCATTATATTAACTTTAAAATATTTTGAAGAAAATGGAAAAGGCTTAGCCTTAGGAGAACTTTTTAATTGGACTGGATATCGACTAAAGGGTTTTCATGGGGTGCTGGGCAGGTTACCTAGTCATCAGGAAAAGGGCTTGTCAAAATATGTCTTCTTTAGGCTCCATTATGTGTTTATGCAATGTATCCAAATTCCTATTTAATAAATCAAACAAATCATTAGTAAAAAGATTTTTTATCATCATCAAAACCATCAATTGCAACATCCCTTAGTTCAATAATTTCTCTTTTTTTAATGATGACAAAACATGTGATATTAAGGAAATCTAAAATGTAACATATGCAAAGAAAATTATATTACTCTTATTTAATACATAATTAAAGAATTGTCATAAAAAGGGAAGAGAGCTTTTAAACAAATTTTTATAGTGATCCTGTATCAACACTCCAACAACTTGTTACAAATTTTATTATAGATTAATCTCCTTTAGGATGAAGAGAAATCGTTACAACTAATCTTCTTATAAGGTAAAAAGGAACCTTACAAAATCTTCTTTAAAAGGTGAAAAGGAACCTAATAATTTTAATTTCTAATGGATGAAGAATAGCCTAACAAAATCATGCTTCAAATGGATGAAGAATACCTAATAAAATCTTACTTCAAATGGGTGAAGAGTAACCTACAAAATCCTTCTTTCAAAAGGGTGAAGAGTAACCTATTTACTAATTTTCCAAAATCAAAATTCAAGCCCAAATGCAGGCATGCATAAAATCAATATCAAGTTTGATCAAAACAATGCTCAAGGGGCCTACAAGACATGAATGAGACACAAGATAACTCATAAGATTAATAATCACAAACTCATCTCAACACTAATCAATACTCATTCAAGTCATTCAAAGCTATAAAACTTCATAAAGATTGTTCAACCACTCTTAAGACTATTATTTATAATCTTTAAAAACTTGTTATAAATCGTTACTAGCTATTATTTTAAAACCAAAGCCATTCGACTCCAAAAATTGGTTGTTATTGCACTCTAATAGACACTTAGACAGTGCTGTCATCATCTCGTTCAACATTATTATTGCTGCACTCTAATAGACACTTAGACAGTGCTGTTGTCGTCCCGTTCATCATTATTGTTGTTCTTATAGGAAATCTGATTGAGGAACCAAAATGATGCAATTGTTATCATGATTTTGCACCATTGTTTTGCTATTGGAAACTTTACGGGACCATAACAGTGCCATTGTTACCATTGTTTAGTTGTTTGAAATACGGTATCAGATAGTTTGAATCAAAATGGTGTTATTCATCACATCATTTTAGGGTTGATATATGCTCTCTGTGAAACTTTATAGAACCTAATTAAAACACTTCCAAACACATCTAAACACCTAAACATTGACACAAAAAAGTTTAAAAAGTTCCCCTTAAAGATTTTGGAGATTAAAACTCTTAAATTGAAATTAAAAAAAACTTAAAATGTATTATTTATGAAACTTTAACCACAATTCATATAATTTTTTAAACTTGTCAAAATCACTTTACTTATAAAACCTTGACTTAAACACAGTAAAATACTTTCTCAAAATATTTAAGAGCATCAAGATGATTTTCTTTAAAAACTTTTCTAAAAATTCCTCTTGATTATAAAAAATTCTATGTGAAAACCTAATATGTAATGCATATTGCAAACTCATAAAAAAGGCAATGTTCACATGTAAACTCTTGATCCCCTAATACATTTAGAATATCAAAGGAAGAATTACAAAAGAATATATAATAATTAACCTAATTAACTTTATCAAACTTGATCTTTATCTCATCTCCACTTCCCTTGATCTTTATTTTAATGCTTGCTCTACCATTTTCATTTTCTGCATGAAACATCAATTTTTGGGATTCAATATGTGTTTTTGCATACTGTTCAAATTCCCATCTTTTTAACAACAAAAACAAAGTAAAGCATTATTATTAGCAAAATTGTTTTGTCAACATCAAAACCATATATTGGAGCTTCGCTTTGTTTAACAGTAGACATTATTGTACTTGGTACTAGGTGATTTTTTTTTCAGGGACTCATCATCTATACACACTTCATCCTTCTAACCTAATGCATAAATCTTTTTAACATTGAAAATAAATTAACCTTTTAATTCAAGGAAATGGATCTATTTTTTTGGAAACACTTTAAAGGATGATTTTGAGATGCATAGAATCAAAATTCTGTTAAAGGAATAAGTTTTCAATTTTGAAAAACTTAGGAAAGTTTTGGAAATTTTTTTTTATGTGTACTGATCAACCAATCTAGTTTAGTAGTTGACCAATGTAAGGATTTTAGTTATATTAGTAAGCCAATGTATAGAAGCGGTCAATTAATGTTTCTAAAAGCTTAAAAATCTTAGATAGTGATTTTGTATCGTCAAATTAGACAATACATTGATTAACTTGTCCAACATATTTGTTAATAATTCATACATTTTGATCGATCGATATGGTTAAAATATATCATTTTCTAGACAATAAGTTTATATTGTGATTTTGGTTAATTTATTGGTCGTCTAATGTATTAGAATGGTTGAATAATACTACTATAACTAGTCAATGTAACTAGTTCTTATTTTAACATCTAGTTTTTTTTTCTCCTAATGACTAATTTTTTGTTTCTAACATCTAGTTTTTGTATTTAACTACATTTTAAAAATACTAAAGGTATAAATACAAAGTTTTTAAGTTATTATACATATGCATGACAACTAAGAGTTATAGGAACGCATTTAAAAGAGTTTAAAAGCATTTTTAAGCACTCAACCATTGATATAAATTATTTAAGCCCTATAGAATTGATTTGACTAAGAAAATTTATTTTTATTGTAAAATTAACTTGGAGGTTAATTTTTCTTTGTTTGTTTTGCAAGAAGGCTAATGTCTGCTCTTCACTATTAAGAAGATTGCACCAGAGTTACTCTTTGTCGAGGTAAATAAGATTGTTGCAAAGAGATTCCTCTTCACTTAATTGAAAGAAGACATTAGTGATCTCACAAGAGAGACTTAAGAGAGTGGATGTATGCAAGGATTATTTAAAGAACTATTACAAAATTAGTTTGCAACTTCTCTTACCTACTCTCTTAACTTTATTCTTTTTTTGAATGACTAATCTTAAACTAAATTGGAATTCAGTATCATTATAATATTATAATGTTATCAAGTTGGTTTTTAAATAACAAAAACTCAATTAATTTACTAATATTTGATTCACCACCCTTTAAGTGCCATTAGGAACCAATAAGTGCTATTAAAATAGGACTCTTTTGTTAATAAATCAAAAAATTTTTTTTTGAGAAGAAGACCATAGTTGCATATTTGAATACATCAACTTCATTTAATTAAGAGGATCAATTGACTAGTTATTGTTTCAAGTGATGATGTGACCTCCGCAAGTGGGAGTGATGAGGAAGGCATTAGTCTTATCACTGGGAATTTTAATATGATTCGAAGTAGAAAGAATTTCCTAAAGAAAAAAAGGGTTTTAATGAAGTTAAGATTGATACTAAATGCAAACCATCTAACATAATTTGCTTTAAACATGAGAAACTCGGCCATATTAATTCATAGTGCCTTCTCCTTAAAGAAAATGACAAATATGAAAGAAATGATAAATAGGAGAAGAAAGAAAAATAAGAAAAGCAAGGAACTTCAAGCATTAACTTGGGATTATACGAGTGATTCCAAAAGAGCACTTAGGGGAAGAAGTAACTCATGGATAATGATGATGATGAGGACCTTTCCAATTTTAAATATTATAATAATGATAATGATGTTGATTTATATTATGATGAAATAGTTTAAAGTTTTCAAATCATAAGCATGAAAAGGAAGAAACTATCTTCCAAACTTCATGGGACTAAAAAACATTTAGATGATTGAATGAGTGAAAATGGCAAGATGAAGAATGAATTGAATTGCATCAAAACATCTAGGAGTTTAAATATTGTTGACAATCATACTCTTAGATGCATTAAGACAAGAAAATCAAATGTAAAATAAGGATATCAATGTTCTCGAGGAATCATGATTAAAATTCACCAAAAGATTTGAGAAATTAGAAAATATTATAGGAGAACAAAAGTACTCAAACAATTTGCATATGATTGGATATGCTTACAGAAGCACATATAATACCTGCAATAGATTTGTCATTGGATATGCTTACAAAAGCGCATATAATACCAGGAATAGATTTGTCAAGAAAAAACATTCACATAATGAGGACTCTTTGTCTAATATAGAAAATGAGTACATTTTATCATCATCTAAACTAACATATAATCTATATTCACACATTTCATCTTTTTGGACTTACTCAAAAAGAAAGTGTTATATATTCATGTATAATTCTCAATCTAAACCTATAATTCTAAATTGCCAAAGTAAAAATAGGCATAACTCCTATACAAAGATACAAGATAACATGCAATCTCACTTATATTTATTTAGGCATTAACATCAGTTTAGAAGTAAGAGTTAAGCCTTTAATTAAAATAGGCCTCATATTAATTATAAAGCCATGGCAAATGTTCACATCCTTTATATGGACCAATATAATCAAAGAAACATGTTTTATACACATAATAATCCATGGTCTTATCACTATCCAAAGAGAGCATTCAATTCTTGCAACACTCAAAGAAGATCTAAAAAATCATTTGGGCACAAAAATTATATGTCTCACTATCATAGTTCTAATCCACACTATACATATGATATTATGGCACTTTTGCAATTAGTATAGAAACATTGATAAGTTTTATTTTGTGAAAGAAAGATTTATAAGCAAAGAAAACCTTAAGAAAATAGGTTGAAAAGAAATCAAAGACAAAAAATTAAGGATCCAAGTTCATTTAGGTAACTAAATTATATTGATTACATTTTTTATAGTCTTTTAATAAAAATAGAAAATAGTATACGTTCAAGGTAGATGATTAGTATCACATTCCAATTTATAACTCTTAAAGACAAGGATAGTAGATTTATCAATTTTGAAGACAATGCAAAGGATAAGATAATTGACATCGACAAAGTTGATAAGAAAGATTATAGTATAATTGACAATTTGCTTTTAGTTAACGACTTAAAGCATAATTTCATAAATGTGAGTCATCTATGTGATGAAGAGTATAAAAAATGGTTTGAGAGAAAATCACACATTATGTTTAGAGTTGTCGATGATGGCTTTACATTTTTAGGTAAAAGAGAAAGGAATATTTACAAAATTAATTTTAATGATCGTGTTAATGAATGAATCTTTGGTTGCTATATTAGCTAATCGAAATTTTGTCAATGTAAAATAATCCCTTTTGTCCATTTTGTGTCCTAGGCTAGGATAACTGATCCAAATTCTTAGTTAACCAACCTATGCTAAAAAAAAGTTTCAAGAAATTTCTAAGTCGTTAATTTTGCAGCAAGTCAAGCTTTTTAATAGCTTAAACCAATTTATTTTGATAAAAATTTGACTAAACATACTTTAAAGTCCCTAATTTTCATTTTCAAGACCAATAGGCTCTTTTGTGAAAAATTAAAACTATAATTCCTCTTGATAAATAAAAAATAAAATGCATTAAAATTGATAATGATATGATTTTATTTACTAGAAAAAGATGTATTTGTACATGTAGAACCCTTAAACCATTTAAATAATCAAGGTAAATGTATCTCAAAGATTATATTGATTTTTACAAATTGAAAATCTTAAATCTTTTTTGATATTACTCCTAGTGGCTTGCTTTTCATTTAAATAGTCTTGAAGCTCATAAATGTTCTTAATTCCTGTACTTAGGCTTTAATGTTTCACTTATTGTTCCATATGGCTCCATAAAATCTCTCTTGGCTCAATTGATTGATATGCTTGAATAGTCTCACTTGGCTTTCGTTTCGTATCTGAAATAAAACATTATTATAAATAATTTATTATTATTATAAAACATAATTTAAACATTAATAGGTTTTGAAATTCCTCCTTTTTGATGATGTTAAATATTGTGTGACTTTAAGAAAAAATGAATAAAATGATTATTTAAGCTTTTTCCTCTTATGTTAATGCTATATAAAGATTTAGCTCCCTTTAACTCATTTTTTTTCTAATTTAATCAAAGTTTATATCGAACAATATTAGGAATTAGTCAATTAATATTAAAATATAAAATTTGGAAAAAAATGACTTGAGTAAGCTATAAAAGTTTGTTTCAAATAAAACAAAACTAACAAATTTATAAACATTTTTTGGTGCATCTTGAAGTCTAAAAATAAAAGATTGATCAACATGAAGTTCTTTTTGATTAAACTATTTTAAAAAATACTTTTTTTACAACAATTTAAGACAATTTAAAATTTAAGTGTGATAAAATTTAAGAAACAATATAATAGCTTACTGTATATCTACTAGTGCAAATGTTTAGTTGAATTTTTTATCCTCTTTTTGATTTTACACATTAGCCAATAAACAAGCTTTATATCTGGTAATGATACTCGAATCATCTACTTTTTTTCTTTAGTACCTACGATCAGTTGGTCTTATGACCTAAGATACTCGAATCATCTACTTTTTTTCTTTGGTACCTAGGATCAGTTGGTCTTATGACTTAAGTACTAAGGTCGATATCTTATTTCTATAAAATTTATTTAGTTCATTTATAGAAAAAACCTAACATTCATCATTAAGGGCTTTGTCTATGGTATCCTGTTGAAATTGAGAAATGGGAGGAAAATGGAGCAAGTATCTAAGATCAGATTCAGCTACCTTTATCATTTAAAATTGAATACTTACAAACAAGGATTGTGAAATAATAATCTTTGATTTCTACCATGCCAAAGCTCATATGGTGTTTTATCTATAATTGGTATTATATGGAGCTTAATTTAATTATAACACGTGGTTGCTACCGCTTCCACCAAAAATGGGTTTGGGTGACCAAACGCTTCTAATTTTTTATTTTTTTTCTCTCAACAACTCCATTTAGTTAAGTGATCCTAAAAGTGTTAAATTTATCGCCTTTATATTCACAAAAGTAAAACTTCTTTATTTAAACTCTCTCTATGATCACTTCTAGTAGATGCAATATAGATTTTCTTTTCATCTTAAACTCTCTTGAAAAACTTAAACAATATCCTAAAGATTCATCTTTACTATCTAAGAACAAAAACTCTTGTTAACATCCTACAATCATTATTAAGAGTGGTACATACAACTGACCACCTAAATTGGTAATTCTAGTAAGGCTAAACAAATGTATATAGAGTAGCCATAAAATTCTAGTAAAAGTTACTAAAATTTTGATCTTAAACAAGGTTTTGAATTTTACCATTTGGCAAGCTCCACACAACTTATCCTTTTAAAAATTGACATATGTAAGCCATTTACAAGTTGTTTAGAGTTGACGTTGGACATTAGTTTTATGTTTGCATGTCTAATTCTCTTAATCCAAATTTATGCATTTGTACTTCAAGAATAGTAGTTTTGTTTTTTTTCTATAAAACTATTATGTCAACGAAAAATATCAACTTAATTGTCTTTTTAGCAAAATAGAATGGTAACTGGCATGCATTGAAGAGGAAATTAAGAATGAAGACTTTACATATTTCAAAAACTCCTTAGGCTCTAGGGATCTAATCAATTCTTTTGTTCTCATTCTAACTTCTTTCATTGATATTCAAAGTTTAAGGAATGCCTTTTAACTAGTATTCCCACTCCATAAGAAGTTTTTGAGGCTCTTTCAATGTTTTTGATTAACTTTTTTGGTAGGAATAGAAGAGCAGTCCAATATTAATGCATGTTGTTTATGATAAAGTTGATAATATAAACCCTTACTATATAGGTTAGAGATTTATTTCATCAAAAACCTATTCTAGCTTGTGTCTTGTCCAATAATACTAGGCAATCCCTATGAGAAGGCTTTCTATAAATGATAGGAATGCCTAGATATCTAAATGGAAGAGAGCTGGTTCCTATACTAGCAAGTTCAGAGAGACCATTATGAAAAGGCTATTCTGGAAATGATCAAATGGATCTTGGATTGATGCCTAGATCTGACATATTGTTGAATGCATTGAGGGCTTTCATTAGTTGCTAGATAAAGGGATTGGTTCCATGAGAAAAGCAGAAAGTCATCTGCGAAGGACAAGTTCAATATCCCTAACTTCTTGCATTTGCTATGATATTTGAATTTGGCACTAGATTTTATTTTCTAATTAGTTAGGTAGGTAAGGGCTTTTATATATAAAATGGATAAATATAGAGATAATGAATTCCTCTCTTGCCTGGGAATCTTTGTAAAGGCTTACCATTAATTTATACAATGAATAAGGGCATTATGATGCATTGCATTAATCATTAGAGGAAAATTCTTGGAGACCCAACTGCTCCTAACAAGTTCTTAATAAAATTGTTAGTAATTAAGTCAATGCATTATTGAAATCAACTTTGGTGACACAAATTTTGGCAACATTCCACTTCCCATAGTCTTTAAATAGCTCTTGCATGAGGAGGGTATTGTCATTAATATTCTTTCCTTTGATGAAAGCATCTTATGACATCTTAAGTATGGAATACAAAATTACCTGGAGTCTTTTATGAAGGAGCTTGGTAAATAATCTCATACAAGATTTTATAATAGGATATTATCCTATAATCCTTTATCTTTGAAGGGTTAGGGATTGTTAGGATTAGGTAAATATAAGAATTGCAAATTTTCTAAGTAGTTTACTAGTCTTTAAAAATTCCTAGATAGCTAGGTAGGTTTGATCCCTCAAGATTTTCTAAGATTGTTTAAAAAATAGGCATTGAATCCATTAGGACTGAAAACCTTATTTGGATTTAGTTATATTAGGGTTTAAGGATTTTGCCTAAGTTCCTGATATTTGTATGCCAATAAAATTTCTTAGCATTGAAATAAAATAATAACTGCCTTATTGTGTTGCCAAGATGTTTTGAAAATACAAGAAGGCTTATTACTTTGATTCATATTATTCAACTATTTTCCCCATTGGTTTTAGTCAATTAAGTGATCTTGTTGATATTCCTCTTATGCTGTAAAACTTCTGATAAAATGATGAGTTCATGTCACTTGGCTTCAGCCATAATACTCTAGTCTTTTGCTTTATGATGGATTTTTGGTAATTAAGGGCTTGTATGTAGTGACTGAAAACACTAAATTCATTAGTTTGCTTAATCATGTGAAGAGGATTCATATAAAGATCATATTATTAGGTTTCTAGATTATGAATGGATTAATTAACCTTCAACTTGGCATTAGTGATAAAGTCTTTATAAAGATATTTTATGGAAATTTTCCCCTGCTTCAACTTCTTGATAAGCTTGAATTGTTTAAAATAAGATAACTCAGTCCTTATGGCATTTGATATCAACTAATTATATCCATTGAACTTAGCAAAAATTTTAATGAACCTAAATGGAGAGTTCCTGTTTTAACTCAAATATGTGTTGTGTATCTCAAAGGGGCCATGGTCTAATATAAGAGGGTGAGAGAACACTGCCTTACATTATTGAAAGGAAGCCATCCAATGATTATTCACTAAGACCCTATCCAATTTCTTCTCAAGAAACTCGCCCTTGCTATTTGTCACTCCAAATGTACTAGTTCCCTTCTTGTCTAAGGTCTATCATGCCTAAATTTCTTATGAAGTCTCTAAAAGCCTTGTAAATCACTACATTATTAGTATGGGAATTGGGTTCCCTTGAGAATAAGGTACAGTAAAAGTCATCAAATATAATTCAGGGGCGATTCATCTCATCTCAAAGTTCAGTCAACTTGTTCTATAATGAGTTCCTATGGAAATCTAGATTTGTTACATAGACTAGTGAAATGAAGATACTAGTTTGTTTAGGTTCCATCATGACTTTTAAGTGCATAATCTTATTAGCAGCTAATTTTATGACTCTAATGAACCTATGATTATAAGCAACAATAATTCTTCCATTATAATGAGTTTGGTAATTGGTAACGATCCTTCATTCCTTATATAAAAAAAAACTAAATAGGACTATAACACCCTAACTTCAGTTTAGTTTCTAAGAGCTCTATTAGCCAAGGCTTTATTTTCTTGACATAGTTAAAAGGTACGTTCTATTTCTTGGGGCTATTAATCTCATTGAAATTCCATGCTATTAAAGATATAAGTAGAGTAAAAGGGATCCTCTCTTACCTTTTTCCTTTTTAGTAGATCTTCTTCTAGATACCATAATTGTTCCTTATTATGGTTATAAACTTATTACTTATTAGGTTCCTGTTTGTCAATATGTTTAACAGCTTCACTTTTTTCAACAATCAAGTTGATTTTTCCATTCAAAACTTCTTGCCTTTCCTCTCCATTATATTTTCCATTTTTTACAATAGCTGTTTATAATCCTTCCTTACATGGTTGTACATAGGAAATCTCTACATCCTTCCTTGAACCTAAAAACTCCCTTTGAGTATGAGAATTACTGCATTATAGTACCTTTTTTATATGTTATAATTGTTGTTATTCACTCTACACTTCCATTAGCTCATTATAATCTCCCTTTACGAATTTCATAATTGTAAGCTACCAAGCCTTCCCCTTTTATCTCAAGGATGGCTTCCATTGATAAGAAATTATAAGTGAATCTTCAATTAGTTTCTCTAGCTCATTTAGTCTTAGTATGGGGATGCAATTTGGCAAACTCTAGTTTAAGGTAACTTCATCAAAGATTCTTACAAAACTCAATATTTTCATGGTCGTTCGTACTTCATCCATGTATACAGACTTTCCAATAAAACTAGTAACATGGGTTAGTCCTATGTAATGCAATATTTCAAGGGAAGATTATGAATATGAATCTATAATGGAACATGTTTCAACTTCATATCTTCCCTTCTTAATCTTGGTTTCCATTTTTGTTAGAAAATAATCTTATTATATACATGCTAACTTCAATTAATTTTTGCATATTTTTTTCAAAGATAAATTTAAACATGAATGCATCTATATAAGTGGGTATAATCTCCTTAAGACCATGCTTGTTCCAATGCTCCATATCTTAGTCTATCATCACTAAATAAGTTAGCCTTTTTCCTAAAAAGAAATCAATCACATAGTATGACCATCTAGCCACTTTGACCTTTAAAGCTTTTGTAGAGAAGCCATAATGGTGCTACCGTTAACTTGCTTGGAGATATGCGTTTTAACTTATTATTTGTAAAGTGTGATCTCCTAATAACTTGACACCATGTTTGCTTCAATATAACATTCTAAACCATGGCAACTGATTTAATACTAATAGCATAACCTATAGAGGCAGTTGCTATAGTAACCTAATGTTGGAAGGCAAAGGAAAGCATGTTGGAGGAGAATGAAGATAATAGCTAAAAGAGGAAAGACCAAAGGGAGGTTTTGAAGAATTTAAAAATTATTTCCTTAAAATTAAAGGAATTTTTTTGGAAATGAGAAACTTGTACGGTGATAAATGAGGAAGGTTATGGCAGGTCAGAGTAATGGAAGCAGTGAATAGGCAAGGATAAAGGAAGCTAATGTAGATGGTAGAGGTGTTGGCAGCCAATTAAGAGATGTAGTAAAGAGAATGTGACGTAGGATCACGGTGCATTAGAGAGATGGAAGAACTTCTCTCTCTTAATTATAATACTTAGTTATAAAGTATATTTATATATATTCCATTCTATTCTAATCATAAAGAAATGTTATTGTCATCAACTTTAAAAACAACATATGATTTACTTCTAAAGCTTATTTTAAACCCTCTGTCACATAGTTGGCTTGAACCTAATAAATTAGGGTTCAAGCCATCAACTAAAAGAGCAATATCAATTATTGTATGATCTTCCTTACCAACTTTGCCAATCCTAGTTATTCTTCCTTTAATAGTATCTTTAAATGCGAAAAATCCTCTAATTTTCTCTTGGAGTTAGAAATTGAAATACATCACTAGTCATATTCCTTGGGAAGCCATTATCCACATTCAATTTTCTTTTTTCCTATTAAATATCTACTACACAAGAAAATCAATATTTTTTAGGTCTTAAAATGGACTTACGTCCTTTATAATTGTTCCTTTCCTTCTTTTCAATGCACTTCTTTAATGTTGTCCTTGTCAAACTTTCTTTTAGTAGTCAAAACCTATATGAAGTTTATGGTTTTGATGCATACATGCATTTCTTCTTTAGATATAAGAATAATGGGGAAGTTCATTTTTGGATGTGATGAAAATTTTATCTACTCTTTATGTAGTCATGTATGCAAGAGGCATGTTATTTTGATTGTTTTTGATTCCAGCAAGGGTTATGAAAATATGTCATGGCATTATCCTTGAAATGAGGCCTATCATAAGTGGAGCTAGATTCTTACTCTCAAATTGATGTTAAGATCTAAGTGAGTGAGAGAGCTATACTGCATTCTATTTTATGGTCTTGTATACGAAATTTGACTGTTCTTACCTTAGTAACAGGGCATATATTCTTTATCTTAAATTAAAGCTAAGATCCAAATGAGTCAAAGTAATGTTTCATGCTATTCTTATGGCTTTGCATAGAAACTTTGACTATTCATACCTTGATAATTTTGCATTTTATTCCCTAATTAATAACTATATGTCAATACACAGGATATGCTTTTTGAATAAGGCCTAGAAGATGATGCCTGTGTATAAAAATTTTATTCATGTTCAATGGAAGATGCACCATATTTACTCAACAACTTAGGGAATGACTTCACTATATAAATATTTGCCCTTAATATTTGTAGTTTTAGAATTAGATGCATTATAGTAAGTGTATTCCTCCTATGCCTACCATTGGAGCTCTTTCGAGCTTTGTTAGCCTATCACTTACTTGGTAAATTTGAATAGTGAGTTCCTTAAAGCATCAATCCCCTTCCTCAATATCTCATTCTCATTATTCAATGCATCTATGTCATACTATTGCATTAGTTAGGTGACTTATAAACTTTTAATGATTTTAAAATGATTTTACTTTAAAAACCAACGGAATTTAGGTAAGTGGACCTATTACAAAAGTAATAAAGAGGAGTATATTTAAGACTCTAGATGTCAATCCCATAGGGAAAAGAGCTTAATTACTTGTTGATTAGATTATAATTATTTAGGAAAATCCAAACAAATTGATTAAAACCTTAAAATTGCTAAACTAGTATAACTTTGTTTAAACACTTCAAAAATGATTTTTAATTACTTTTAAAAATTTTCTAAAAATAACTAAATGTGTAAATTAGCTAAGGATTAGGTGATTGAGCTTTAAATACATTTAAGAGCTAGTTAGAGTTCCTTCATAAAAGGAAAATAAAGCTATGGTTAAGACTTTGATTTTCCTCCATTAAATCTTGTTTAAAGTTTTGCTATGCTTCAAATCAAGTAAATGGGCTTTAGGTTCAACAAGGTGAGTTCTAGAATCTTAATCTTAGATCTCTAACTCTCACAAAATCCAGGTTTGGTCATTCAAAGATTAATTTGTGATGCATATTGATTTTTCTAACAAATTAAGATGATTTCTCATTTGTCTTAAACTCTAATACTAGGTGACTAGCCCAAAATTAGACCTTTTAAACCTTTAATAAACAAAACTTAGACCCTATAACATGTCTTTCAGCTCTCTTAAATCATAAAACACCGATCCTTAGCAATAGAAAAGGTTTAGCCAGACATTTTGATCAAAACATACAAGATATACACTTGAAGCAGCATGCCTTAATAGATCCGAAAATATGAGCTATAAAATAAAGTTTAGAGGCCATAAAAATATCCAAGAAGGACTTTTGGATGTGTCTTAAACTTCCAACTTGATTTTGGACTCCAAAAAATTTCTATTTCATTAAGATCTTACAGAAAAATCAAAGAACATCCATAAATATGAGCATAAGCATAAGAACTTTGATTAATCCAAAAAATGGAATAAAACAAGTGATAATGTGAGTTAAAAAAACCCTTTTGGATGATTCCTAGACTTAGATATGAGTCTTAACATCAAGCTTCAATGTCTAAAAACTCAGAAAACAACAAACAATACAAGTATAAAATGTTTGAAGCCTATATGCTAGTAAGAACAAAGATGAGAGAACCAAGAGTGTCTATCTCTCTTTTTTTTTTCAGATCTATATTCTCCTTGATTGATGCGTAAATCTATGTGTTTTGTTTGTTTTTATAGCTTCAGTAGCCTCCCACATGTGCTAGAAGGCAAGAGCATTGATGAAGAGCATGCTTAAGCCGTAATTTTGGAGATTTGAGGTTGATATTGTTGATTGACTGTATCAATGGCGGGGTGAGCTGAATTACTATAGGAGGCTGTAGACCGCCATTGATGAATGAATGCTGAAATCATCAATGGGCCCCTGCTCATCTATCAACGTGACCCTATGAGGGTGTCAATGATGTTTTGGAATAAGGCTTTTTCTTCCAATTTTTGCTCCAATCTCTTTGAGCTCCATCCTACAAGTTAAACATAATAATACGTAAATTGAACAATTAAACACTGAATTAGGGGTCATAATTCAATAGATTATCAATAAAAATGCAATCAATTTGACCCCTTACAATTCCCACACACTTAAGCATTTGCTTGTCCTCAAAAAAATTAATTCATTATCAATTTCATAATAAGATATAAAAATAGGAAAATCAATTCAAAATTAATAATGCAATTACTGAAAATGCTTTCTTCATCCTTAAAAAATAATAATGCATATAAGTGTTATAAAATTAATTAATCACATAAAACTGGAAATGCATTAAAATCATTTAATTATTTTTCAAGCTTCAACCTATATCTCAAAAATCAATTCCATATGTAAAAGAAAAATATACCAAGTTTAATGCTTCATCTTTTTGACACTTTCACATCCTTGCAGTAATTTAAAGCATAATTAATTAATCACATAATTAATTAAATGCGTAACTAGTTTGGTTGAGAAGTCACTTCAGTTTTTTTACATGAAGGTAAACATTTTGTCATGAACAACCTTCGGTTACTTAACTGTATCATAGTAATTCAACCGACTATTAGTCCTACTCATAATTTTGAAGCCTTATATATATAAATATATTATTTTCTTCTTTTTCTTTTCTTTTTATACTTTTTTTATGCATATATAAGATTAGAAATCGGAGAAGTGGATTCTACTTACTTATTTAACTAATTAAGTAATTAATTATAATTATAATTATTATTTTTTTGGGGTTAATTCTAGTTCTTTTTCATTTTTATTTGAATGATAAAAGTGTCTTAAAGGAAGTTACAAAATTACTCAGGAAGTTGCATTTTATATGTGGAATATCATTATAATCATTAGGTATTAGCTGTCCAAATTATGAAATGAGTTAAAGGCATTTAGTCATTAATAGTAAGAATTAATCATATAATATTTGAAATTGACAAAATAATTGAATTCAAATGAAAACATGGACAATAAGAAGGACTAAAAATGAAATTTTTTTTCAAAATTTATAGAATATGATGAAATTGTTGATAAATCATATTACTATTAAACAAACAAAACTCAAGTGAATAAACCAATATGATGTGATCCCTCCCCCAAACTTAAACAAAACATTATCCTTAATATTTAATAAAGAGATTAAAAAGCATAATGTAGGAGAGTCAAGAAAGAAATACACCCATTTGATATATAGCTTGAAGATCCATTTGTGAAATTGCAGGAACTGAAATAACCTAAAATAACAAACTTAAATAATAACAAAAGAATGCTCCACTCATATAAATATGTAATCCAAATACAACCAATGAGCCAAAGGATAAAATGTAGCCATTGGATCTTAAAACAACCTACACTATGAAAAGGAAACATATACTACGAAACTGAAACTAAAATAAAAAAAATAAACCACATTGCTTAAAACAAACTGAGTCTACTAAAAAGAAGGATCATCGTCATCCCGTGCACACTGATAATCCTCAAGGCTCTGAACTCTTGGAGTCAAATCATTAACCTGATACTGAACACCATTGAAATGACGAGACTTCTTAGAAAATAAAACTGAGTGAAACTCTGAAAGCTCAGATGTCAGAAGAGTCACCATGTTAATTAGGTATTGGAGATTAGCAACTTGAGAATTGTCAAAAGTAGTTGTTGGTGGTGGTACGGAAATCACAGCAGGTGAACATTTGCGAAGTAGATGAATGCTCGGAGTGGCTTCAGATGCAATCGCACCTATGTCCTCAGGTGCCTTAGGCTGTGCAGCATCACTAGGTGGACCCTCAGGTACCTCACCCTCTTGAACTCGACACCACTGACCTCCTTAATAAGTAAACCATCACTGCTTAAGTAGGCCTTCATTGATTATATTATGACAAGTACGATTGTCAATCTCTCCAGAATCAAAAGGAACTCCTGCGTCCTTAAATAGCCTTTTCAATAAAAAAGGAAAGTAGAAATGTTTATTGGGCCTCTTGATCTTATCTCGTATAGACAAAATAATAAAGCCAGTTAAAGGTAATCTTGAGATAGCACCTAAACCATGCATCATCTTATACAAAAGATATATGTCTAAAAATTGCATCTTATTTGATCCACTAGCTCGGGGTGCAACATTATGACTAACAAAAGCAACTATAATACACTCCTGAGCCCTAAAGCAGCAGTGATATAACCTCGAGTATTCCTAGTCAATCTTATGGCATCCTAGCAACAACAATAAAAAAGAAGGGATCCGTAGCAATTGTTTGACCATGGAGAGGATCCTTTGTTTTTATAAAAATGTCCCCCTCATCCCGCTCTTAACAAGTAGAAATAGAGGCACGAGTGATATGAATTGGAATACCTTTAATTGTCAAGCAAATCTCGATGGTGTTAGCCTCATTCTTCTCCTCGATATTCATGAAGAACTCGCAAACCAAAGCTAGGTAAAAGAGTCTTGCCAAAGTGAGGACTGACTCCTATCCTAAGCTCGAAAGCTCCAGATATGTAGAAATATGCCTTTAAGTCCTGATGGATCGAACGTTTAACGATGAACTCATTGTCAGAGTATGCCATGTACCTGTCAAAATTCACCTGACTGGTGAACTAGATAGGATCGTATGCTAATCTCTTCCTCTAAGGAGCCATTTGACTAGAAACTGTTTAAATATCATACATAAAAGAGTCAAAAAATGTTAGGAAAAATTAGAAAATTTCTGGCGAAGGTCGTCGAAATATTCTGTTTTGACCAGAATATTCTTGATTTTTCGATGATAATAATATTGAATGAAGTCGGTGTCAAATGAAAGCTAATGAAATTATGAACAAAATGATGCCAAAACCCAATCCAATGGAGGTCTATATCAACAGAAAATTGAAAAAATGTATCTTAAGGATGAATAAGGATCTGGAAAGTTTAGAGAATTTTCAAAGCAATCTATTGATTTTCTAAATTATTTGATACTAGAACCGTGTAAAGGACTTAAAATGTGACAAATAAATACCAAAAAACACACGATTTGGTTGTGAAATGAAAAAGATATGAGGATTTGAAGATTAAAGGGGCGAATAGGGTGTCGGAGAGGAGGAAGGAGGAAGATGATGAATAGTAAAATTGCGTCAAATTTATCTCTATCTGACTCTTCAACAGTGCCCTGTTCATCGTATAATGATGCTATTGTAAGATGAATAACTCGCCATTGATGCTTCAGAAATAAGTCATTCAACAGTGGTCCCTCATCCTTCAATGGTGGTCTTTGAGGCCGCCGTTGATGGTCTGTCTAATACTAAAATGACCTAATTTCCGTCTAAATTCTTAACTAAAACCTCCTAAATTCAAGTCGTATAAAAATGCATTGGATGATTCACCAAATTGCTTCAGAATGGTGATAAAAAAACTCAAAAATGAAAGAAAACAACATGAAACTAAGGATATTCTAAAGAAAACACACTTAACTTAATCCAAACACACTTAAAAATGCTTCAACACATTATTTAAAAGTCCTAACACATAAAGTAAAATAAAATCACACACAATTATCTCTATAACTTGGAGAATTCCTAGTTCAATGAGGATGAAACAGTGAAAGAGTCTCAAAAGACTCCTCAACTGTAGTAGGTATATAAAACTTCACTCTTTGTCCATTAACCTTGAAAGATGAGTGACCATTAGTGACTTCAATTGTTCCAAATGGATAAACCTTGATCACATCATAAGGGCCTATTCATCTTGACATTAACTTACCTAAAAACAACTTCAATCTCGAATTATACACTAAGACTTTATCACCAACCTTAAATTCTCTCTGAATGATATGCTTATCATGCTACCTCTTAACTCATTCCTTATACAATTTAGAGTTATCATAAACTTCAAGACGAAACTCATCCAACTTATTCAATTGCAACTGCCTTTCTTATCCAGCCTTCTTTGAGTCAAAATTCAGAAAATGAATGGCCCAAAGCATGGTGTTCCAATTTAACTAGCAATTGACAAGCTAGACCATACACCAACTTGTAAGGAGACATTACAATAGGGGTCTTGTATGCAGTACGATATGCTCAAAATGCATCATCCAACTTAAGTGACCAATCCTTTCTTGAAGAGCTAATGGTCTTTTTCAAAATTTGCTTAATCTCTCAATTAGATATCTTAACTTAACTGCTAGCTTGAGGATGATAAGGTATAGCTATCTTATGTGTAACACCATACTTGGATAAGAGGGACTCAAATTGGTTGTTATAGAAGTGTGTTCCTCCATCACTTATAATTACTCTAAATGTCCCAAATCAGTAAAAATTTTCGTTTTAAGAAAGTGAACTACACCTTTTGCATCATTCGTTGGAAGAGAAACTACTTTAACCCATTGACTCACATAATTAACAACCACTAAGATGTATTGGTTTGAGTATGATGATGGGAATGGTCTAATGAAATCAATACCCCAAGCATAAAAAATTTGACACATCAAAATGTTATTCAGAGGCATCTCATATCTCCTTTAGATATTTCTGACCCTTTGGCAATTGTCACCAGACTTAAAATGAAATGCATCCTTGAACAATGTAGGCTAATAGAAACCACACTCCAACACTTTGTGTATAATTCTAGTGAGGCCAAAGTATCCTCTAGTCTCTTTTAAATGGTAATGATTGAGAATTGAAGGCACTTCTTCAGTAGGAATACATCTTTGAATTATTCCATCTGCATATATCTTATAAAGAAAATGGTCGTACCAAAGATATTTCTTGACTTTCGAAAAGAACTTATTCTTTTGTTAATATGAGAAGTTAGAAAGTATAACATTGCCAACCAAGTAATTCACTATATCCATATGCTAAGTGTTCTTCAGGAAATACCTCCTTTATTTCTTGATTTTCTCCTTTGTCTATTACGATCTCATCTAAATGAGATAAGTAATCTGCCACAAAATTTTCTTTACCTCTCTTGTCTCTAATTTCAATGTCAAACTCTTATAAAAGGATAACCCATCTAATCAATCATGGCTTAGCATCTAGCTTATTCATCAGGTACTTCAATGCATAATGATCTGTATGGACAATTATCTTTGAAAGAATCAAATAAGACTGAAACTTGTCAATTGTAAAGACCAAAGCTAACATCTCCTTCTCAGTAGTGGTGTAATTATTTTGACTATAATTTAATGTGAGACTTGCATAATAGATTGGATAGAAAATATTTTCGTGCCTTTGGCCAAATGTTGCACCAATTGTAAAGTCATTTGCATCATGCATCAACTTAAAAGGAAGAGACCAATCAGGTGATACCAAAATAGGTGAACTCGTGAGCTTTTCCTTTAACAATTGAAAAGAACGCATACACTTATCATCAAAGTTAAAAATTGCAACCATGGTTAAAATTTAAATAAAGGTCTTTGCTATCTTGGAAAAATCCTTGATAAATCACCTATAGAATGCAGCATGTCCAAGAAAACTCCAAATTGCTCAAACTAAATGAGGCGGTGGAAGTTGAGAAATTACTTTTACTTTAGCTGGATCTACTTCAATGTCCTTAATTGAAATTGTATGACCTAAAACTATGCACTCTTGCACCATAAAATGACATTTTTCCTAATTTAAAACCAAGTTAGTTTCTTCACATCTCCTTAATACTTTCTCCAGATTCTCCAAACATGCATCGAAGGATGTACCAAATATAGAAAATTCATCCATGAATACTTCAATTCAAGTTTCAATCATATCTGTAAAAATTACTATCATGTAGCGTTGAAAAGTAGCAGGGGCATAACACAAGCCAAAAAGCATGTGTAGATATGCAAAAATGCCATACGGACATGTAAATGTTGTCTTTTCTTGGTCCTCAGGGGTAATAGGAATTTGCAAATATCCACTATATCCATCTAAGACACAATGAAAATTTTGCCCAGCTAACCTTTAAATGACTTGATCGATGAAGAGTAAACCTTTGGTCTAACCTCAGTGCAGGCTTAATCCAAATATGAAAGGAAGTGGTGAAAAATGAAGTAGTCAAGCTCTTTGATGCTAGTATTATTTATCTCATTTTTAACTCTACATGGGTCAGTCCAGTTCAAGTAGTACCAAAGAAAGAAGGGACTACAGTGATGAAGAATGAGCAAGATGAATTGATCGTGACAAGGAAAGTCACTAAATGGTGTATGTATATTGATTATAGCAAATTAAATAATGCCATAAGAAAGAATGACTTTCCTTTACTTCATTCGTCAATGAATATTCAATGTGTACAAATAGAAGGACATAATCCTTTAATATCCACTAAGGTCTATCCTGTATGGTTTTGATGCTTTCTAAAAACCCTCAACAATCTCTCTTCCATTGTATCACTTATTGATGATGAAATAATAATAGACAATTGAGATGGAGGTCACAAAAACACGTACTTCAAATTCGAGGGAAGAGCCTTTAATTCTAGAGTTGGTGGTTCTTCAATAGAGGGCTTTGGAAGGGATTAAATTGGCCTATCTAAAGGCTCAAACCTTCCAAACTAAATCTAACTCGATGTCTCCTTTTCCCCTTCTAACTTTTCCACAACTTCCTTTACTTCACCTTCCTCAACTTCTTCAGAACATGAGTGGACTAAAGCCTTCTACAATGGATCTGAGTAAAGATACTTGAATGGATCACTTGGAGTAGCATGAACATCAATGATATTGCATGAATCTAGGGTGGAACGATGTTTCATTACTAAAAAAACATTAAACTCAATCTCTTCATTTTGAAGTATGAGAATGAGCTTCCCTCTATACACATCGATTAGTGCCCTTGTAAAAGCCATGAATGGTCTTCCTAAGATAATAGGCACTATACTATCCTCCTCCATATCCAAAACCAAGAAATCAACAGGAAAAATGAATTTATAAATTTTCACCAAAACATCCTCGATGATTCCTCTTAGATAAGTGACTAATCTATCTGCCAATTGCAATGAGCAGTAATAGGTTTAGGTTCTTCTAATCCTAACTTCTTGAAAATGGATAAGGGTATAAGATTAATACTTGCTCCAAGATCCATTAAACCCCTATCAATTTTTAAGCTACCAATTGTACAGGGAATGGTGAAACTACAGGGTCTTTGAGCTTTGGGGGTAACTTCTTTAAAAGGATAACATAACACTCTTCATTAAGCTTCATTGTCTCATATTCTTCCAATATTCTCATCTTGGAAAAGATTTCCTTAAAAAAATTCACATATGAAGGCATTTGAGCAATTGCTTTAGTAAATGGGATATTGATATGAAACTTTTTAAACATCTCCAGGAATTTTCTAAATTACTTATCCAAGTGCGGATTCTTTAACCTTTGAAGGTATGGAATCCTAGGCTTGTATGGTTACACATTCAGATCAGCAAACAACCTAGGTAGTTTTTTTGAACTTGTACCCTCATTATCCTTTTCTTGCTTCTTTTCTTCTTCTTTAGCTCTCTCTCTTATGTCATGACCTTTTGTGTTCTCTCTTTCTTCACTCTCCACCCTGATTTGCTTACCTTTCTCCTCTGCCTTCTTACTTTCATTCTCAACCTCTTTTCTACTCCTTAAAGTAATTGCCTTGGTATGCTCTTTAGGATTTGCTTCAGTTGTGCTAGGAAGCTTATCGAATAGCCTTTTCTATAAGAGTTGAGCAATCTGTCTAATTTGAGTTATAGATTTATTAGATTGGATATACTTAAGAACTGTTTCTTCAAAATTAGGTGATTCTCTTTAAGGTTGGTTGCTCTAAAGCTAGGTGGAGGTGCTCTTTGAGGATTAGCTTTAATTTTTTGAGGTGGTTGTAGGTAGTTTTGATTATTGCTCCATGAAAGTTTAGGATGATTCCTCCAACTAAGATTATAAGTGTTTGAAAAAGGTTTAGCTTATTTGCCTATTGAAATTGCTAATAAATTGGGCTTGTTTTGGTTCTCGGTCAAAAAGACTTCCTTCTTGACCTCTAAATTATGTATGGGAGGTACTACTATAGCTATCACATTTAGCTTTATTAGAACTACTACCAGCTCCACTCATTAGACTATCCATCTTCTTGTTCAGTACTTCCATTTTAACTATAAGAGCTACCGTATCATTAATTGCATGAATACCATGTAGCTTCCTTGGATGGCGCTTAGAGTTATATTGAAACTATTTGTAGTCGTATCCTCAATTAGATTATAGGCTTTAGTCGCATTCTTTCACATTGGATTGCCTCCTGCCGTGGTATCAATGGTGGTACAAGTCGAAGGTGTCAATCTAGTGTAAAAGATATTGACTTGCTGCCATATGTTAAATCCATGACTTGGAAACTTTGCAAGCATCTCTCTAAAGCATTCCTATGGCTCGTATAGACTTTAATTTTGATACTACATGAATGAATTAATCCCATATAGTAATAGCACTAGATTGAAGTTTTGACAACCAAGCTTTTTCCTTGTCTTTAACAGACAAAAGGAAAATCCTAAGTCTAATTGCATCATCAGAGACCCCATTGGTTTTAAAAAGATCACAAATATCAAGAAAATTTTGCTAATGTTCATTGGGATCTTTTAAAGTTGAACCTTGAAATTGTGAGGACCTAATCATTGAGATGATACTATGTGGGATTTCAAAATTATTTGCATTAACTCTGGGCTGTATAATACTAGCCAAAGGTCTACCTCTTTTCCCTAAAGCTAAGCCCTTCATTCAATTCAAGATGTCTAGTCCCATCAACTCCAACAAGATCGAAAGCAGATGGAAT
>JAOXYD010092203.1:0-10637 GCA_028565735.1 Pinacopodium congolense
GTCAAATTTTGAATTGATTTTCCTATATTTATATCCTATTATGAAATTGATGATGAATTAATTTGCTTGAGGACAAGAAAATGCTTAAGTGTGGGGGAATTGAGAGGGGTCAAATTGATATGATTTTCATGTTTAATTTATTGAATTATGATCCCTAATCAGTGATTAATTGTTTAATTGATGACTTATAATGTTTGATTTGCAAAATGGAGCTTAAGGATGCAAATTGGATAAAAAAAGATCAAAGAACATTTCTTGTTCGGTCCATTGATGGCACCATGAGAGGGGCAAAGATGCCTGAGCTAAACTATAACTTTAAGCGCCTTAGGATGTTAGGGGTTAAAGAATTTATAGGTATTATTGATCTAGAAGAGGCAAACATTTAGTGGAATCAGACAGATATAGCTTTAAATGAATTGTATTGTACTTACGAGAAGAGCCTTCAATATCTCACATCACTACTTTAAGGTGATACACTAATATGGTGGCAATTGGTGGAAAGAACTTATGCACCACATGTAATATTATGGGAGGAATTTAACGATATGTATGGGCTACAGATTTATAGAGACATATTGAAAAGAGAATTCATGGATTTGGTACAGATTGAGGAGATGTTATTGGCTGCTTATGAGGGGTGTTTTACTGTAGTGTCAAAGTATACCCCTGAAGCTGTGGCATACCAGAGGATTGATATTATCATTTTAAGTTGGGACTTCACGTCAATATTATAAAGGGACTTGGTGATGGAATTATCAATTTTAAAAGATTATCAAGTGCTGCACTTGGGATGGAGGAGATAATGAACCAAGAAGAGATGGGAACTGAGATGAAGAGGAAGAAGTCTATTACTAGACGTGAGCCTAGTCAACTTACCAAGAAGACATCAAGGTATACAAGATCAGTTGGGGGAAGTAATTATCAAAGGGGTGGTACAGGATCTAGATGTGGTAGTTCCATAAATTTCAACATATCTGAGGGATTAAATAAAGGGGCTTAGAGCTACAATACTTTCAGTTCGCCTTCAGTTGGGTCTGGTGGGGGACCAAATCAAAAAGAAGGAGGATCATTTTTCAGGAGATTTGGTTCATGTAGTAGGTGCCAAGCTTGTGGGAGATTACATTTAAGGCTATGTTTGGGACCCAGTAGATATGATGAAGCGAGCTACATCTGTGGAGACTTAGGGAATTTTAAGAGAGACTATCTGTATTTGATTAAGAATTTAGTTGCTAGGTCAGAGGCTACTACTCAAGGCCAGAACAATATAGATGACAATGGTAAAGGATCAGGAAGATACAGAGGTAGAGGTGTTAATAACGAAGTGCGCGAGAGTAGTATAGGAATTGGTGGAGTTCAAACTGGCCAAGGTTAGACTCAGGTAAGAGTCTATCACATGACTAGAGAGGAGTAACCAATAACTAATGATGTGACCCAATGAATGATTCTTTTATCTGATGCTATGGTTTACATTTTAATATATTTGGTCTCCACACATTTGTTCATTGCATTAGACTTTACAGTTAGAGTTTTGGGAGAAATTAGTCTTTTAAGGTAAAATCTAAAGGTCCAATTTGTCCATCGTGAGAGTAAGATAATAAACAAGATGAGAAAATTAAATATAGTAAGATTTGAAATGAAGTGGAAGATGATGTACGACATTAATATTCTCATCTTTTTAAGGATTTGGGTATGCAAGTAAATTTTAAGGACGAAATTTTCTTTTAAGAGGGAAGAAATGTCAAGCCCAAAAAATAATTAAATCCTAAAAGCCCAATCCTAAAACCTAAGCCCAATACCTAGTTTAAAACCTTCAATCCGAACCAACACAAACTAAATTATTAGGTTTATTTTCTCTTTCACTTTCCTATTCTCTAACTTTGAAAACCAACAACAGCTTCTTCTCCTTTTCTTATATTTTTTTCTGTAGTTTTCTTAAACTCTCCTCATGCCATTCTAGTTTTTTTTAATGTGGAAATATGGGTATAATTGTTGATCTTTTTTGTGTTGTTATTGAGAGAATGAGGAGTGAAAACATGAATGTGAAAGGAGAATAAAAACTAGACAGTCAAGGGAGAGTGTTAGTGATGGGAGAAGAGGAGGAGAGGAGAATAGAAAAAGAAAAGAAAAGAAGAAGGGGTGGGGGAAGAAGATATGAGAGGAGAGCGTCAGGTGAGAAGAGTAGAGAAGAGAGGGAGATGAGAGCGTCGGGTAAGAAGAGTGGAGAAAGGAGGGAGAGGAGAGAGAAGGTTAGGAGAGAAGAGAGGGAAGCAGAAAAAAGAGAAAAATAAATAAATTATATTGGCAGTTCTATAAAATTAGAGAAGTTGGTGGTGGAATTATGATTTTGAATAATTTAGAATTAATTTTGTAGTTTTAGGAATTTTTAAGTGTTACAGAAGAACAAAATGTTTACTTAGGATATTTTTTAGAATTTTAATAAAAGTTAAGGGTGGTTTAATAAATTAAAAAGTTTTAAAGTTTATTCTATTTTATTTAACCTAATTATTTTATTATTACTTTGGTATTGGAGATATATCGAAAGGAGCATTGGATTAATTAAGAATTCAGAGTTTCTGCAAATTTCAGGTAATGATTAATTTAAATTGAACCTTATTATATATTTTGTGTGAAAATGTGATGTTATGATTTTTATACGAATTTTGGAAATTTAAAAAACCTTATTTCTGAGTTTTGCGTAAATAATGAATAATGCAAATTTGTGTGAAGGATAGGATTTAAATAGATTTTATTATGTACAAATTTTGCTTATAAATAAATATTATAATTTGTATGAATTTGTAAATAGGGAATATTTATTTTTTATATGTATTTTGTAAAAAAATTTAAATAAGGTAATATGTGTGATTTATACAATTTAAAAGTATTGCGTTATGTGAACTTTATGTGATTTGTGAATAATTAAGATTTTTGTGAGTTGTAGATAAAAAATATGAATATTATGCAAATTATGCTTGTATGAAAAATAAGTACATGATAACACGATGAATTTTGTGATGAGCCACTAAATGATGGAATATGGAAATTTGTGGAAGTTGTTGAAATTTGTTTGATAGGAATAATTATACATTGACAGAAATTATGATCAAATCACAATAACATTAACGTGTGGAAGTTACGATGATGAAATTCAATGTCATGACATATTAATTTTGAGTTTGGGAAACATTAAGAAACCATAAGGAGATCTTAGTTAATAGCTTGCCTAGGTAGGCTTATATTCGATAGCCTTGATATTCATGACATGATATTGATACTGATTATTAGACACGTGTCAGGATATCTTGGAGGTTGGATATCCTCATGATTTATATTGGTATTCCAGGTGGGAATTCTCATAATGCTTATGAGGTGGAGAGTGTCATGTATGATTCATTATGATGAGACTTAGTATTATAGGATGAGAATACTTAGGATATCTCTAGAGTGGGAGGTATCATATATTAAATTAAATTGGGAATTAAATTGAGAAAATTAAGGCTACTTGAATTAGGAAATTATTGTGAATTGGGAATTGAAAGGTGTAGTCGCAGAAGTACTACAAGTACTCCTACTTTCTGGAAGCACATTTAGAATAGCTTACTTGGAAATAATGTGGTCACACCTGAATAAGGACTCAAATTTTTCTTAACATACTTCTGTATGAACAATTCATATCAATATCCAAGCTTCTTGTTATGAGAAATTTTGAACAAGAATTAATGAATATATAGTTGCAGTTAAGTTATAGATAGCTTTTGATTATCTAATTATGACTAACATTTGCATAAATTTTTAGCAAGTTAACTATTATAACTGTGACAGGTTTGCTTAAAGAAAAACTTGTAATAATCTCATGAAACTCCATTCCCTTAACACACGAGGTCTCCTCCTGTGGCAGATTGTGCTTAAATCTACGCTTATTTCCATATGAAATGATGGTATAAGAGTTTAGTCTTACTCTTATTCATGTTTTGTTGAAAAGCCACCAACACCATTAAAGCTTCCTACCAACTAGAAGGCAATTCAAGTAAATAATTAATAAGATATGCATCGTTCAAAATAATAATCATTTGATTTTAAATATCAACACATTCATCAAAAGCCTAGAAATTCTTCTAGAGTTATAACTAACTGAAAAATATGTTCAAGGTCGTATTCTATATGACGCTTCCTAATTCCTAAACCATAAATTAAACTAAAACTCTTTGCAAATCATAACTAATTAACATAAACATCATAAGTCTAAAAAACAGTATCCGTCACTCAAAAAAATCATCCTTCATGGATATATACAATAAAACAAAAATAGAACCACTGTACTAGATGTGCTACTTTGTTGGCTTTATCTAGATTCTAAAATATCAATCATGAGCACTGAAATTATAATCAATCTTTCTATTGTATAAAAAATATAATGATAAGTGATGAGATGTCTACTCAGTAAAGGTCACCCAACCGTATCCTTATAATATAATAACTCAATATACAACAAAATAATAAAAATAAAAATTTACACATGGCTCAAAATACATAATCAATAATCAAAATGTCAAAAATACTGTCAGGAGTATACTTTAATGTGTTTTTCATTGTTATTTGTTATGTATTTGCCCATATTTTGATATTTAAATGTTTAATTTATATTTGAAATTGTTTGATTTATAGATTAATGCCCAATTGTGAAGAATTTATTTAAAAAAGATCAAGATTGGAGTATTTCAGGACTTAAACAGGGGTTTGGTCATGACCACAATTTAACCTCCTATACCCTACATTGAAGTTTTTCTATAGGGCTTAAACGTAGGTATTAGATGATGCTGTTTAAGTACTAAATTCAAAGGTCGTTTAAGTACTTAGACATGTTTTTTCAGCTAGATGTTTGATGATTTTTCTTCCAACTTGCTCCAACTTGCAATAGATATCTAAGGGAGACATGTATGAGCAGTTTCGTGTAGAATTCAAAAGAGGTTAGTAGCCATAAACACTTATTTAGTTAAATTTTAGCTCTTCTCTTTAGGTTAGCTTTTCTTATTCTTCTTTTTTTTTCCTTTTCAGTCTTTCTATTTAGAGATTTCAAGTTGTTCCTAAGGAGTGCAGGAGTTTGTACACAGGATTTAGAATCATATTTCACTTTGGAGCTTAACTTAGGGAATTTTAAACTTTTTAGTCATTTGTATCTTACTATTTCGTTGGATTTATTCAAGAACATATTGTTTAAGTTTCATTCTTATTGTTTTTTTATTCACTTATGGTTTTAATCTAATTTTTAGATAAGGAAAGGCTACTAAATGTTTTAATTGAGATTCTTCTACATGTTGGATGATGATCTTTGTTTATTTGAATGTTTAATACTTATTTTTAGGTGGTCACTTAAGATAAAGTCCTTAGATGATTAAGGATATGAGAAATCTAATTTAATTGTTAGAAAGATCAATAAATAACATGGTTTAAATCAATGAATGACCAAATTTTGTTTAATAATGAGAGTGTTAATTTAGAAATAAGGAATTTTTAGATTAAACTTCTTGAACTTTATGCTTATTACCTAAGTCTAATGAACGACCAACTTTAGGATAGGACCAATAGAGATAAAGCATTGTCTTAACTATAACATTGTCTTAATTCGGTGAAGATACCTTAAATTAGGCATTCCAATCCTTTCATAACTCAGTTGAATCATTAAAAGCCTGAACCTTAGTTAATCACTTCAATTTGTAATTTAAATCTTTTTTGAACTCCTTTGCATTAATTGAAGAATTTAGCTTCATTTAGTTATTTTATCCTTCATCAATCACAAATATAAGTTTTCTCGATAATTGTAATTCAAGCGACTTAGTACTCACAGTATTTTCCTTGTGGGATTCACATATGAACTCTTAATTAAATCCATTATATTACTTGTTGACTAGTACACTTGCCGTAAAAGTTGATCTTAAATTGATTTTGGTTTTGTGTGTTAAAAGATTGATTATTTTGAGACCTAGACTGGTTGACAACAAACACGCATTAAATGCACATATTATTATTATTATTATTATTAATATTATCGTTTATATTTTATTTCCATCAATTGTTTTAAAAAGGTTCTATTTAACCTAGTAAATGTACATCCAATGATCTTCTGACTCGTCTCTCCTTGTTATAAGCACTTAATGTGTGGAAATGTAATTATAAGTATAAACATCAACACATAGTATCTTACTCACTCAGTTTCACCTAATGCCTCAGTACCACTTCAGTACATAGTTATTAGCACAAAGTATTTGTAAGACTTAAGATATGTTGGTATCACCCCAGTATCTAACCATCGGCACGAGAGATTACTAGGACTCAGGATGCCTCGGTATCTCCTCCATTGATAGATACTTAGTCACATCTCACTTATATTTCAACAAATCATCAATAAAAAACTATCGGATATAACCTATTCCAGACAAACTACTAATCCGTTACAATTTTATAACTCAATCTACCTTAACCTAGTCTCAATATATTTTTACAAATGAAATTTGTCAATTCTAGATTATTCTTAATAATGTATATATACACAGCTAAAAAAATATAATTATCACTTTTTTTAATTATCAAGTATATACATCATAAATCACATAATAATCATTGAATTCACATTTTATTTTGTCAATTAATTATTTAATTATTTTTCAAAACTTACATATTTAAAAAATATAATTATTTAATTATCAATTATTTAATTTATTATTTTAATTAATAAAAAAATTCACAATTATGCATGCATCATATAAAATATAAAGGTACAGTTTAAGGTTATTAATAAGTGTGTTTTCATACTATGTTTCCAAGTTATTTTTAGGTGTTTTATATTATTTGTGTATTTTAAACTTAGTTAGTATGAACTTTTACATCCCTTTTCATTATATTTTAGGTGTTTGATTGTTTTTGGTATTGTTTGGTGTTCGAGGGAGAAATATAAAGTTATTTGAAGGATGGGTTGATGCATTTTGATGTTTGAAACTGTAAATAACGAATGAGACCCGAAATCAGCATCAATTTTTGTACTACAACTTTGGTGATGCATTAGATGCCTTTATAAAGCTCAGATTGAAATGAAATTCTAAAGGGTGCTAGAAAAAACATGTGAGGAGCTTACATATCAAATCTCAAATCCATAAGAGGTTTGTGGACAAAGATATAGTGCAAATACTAAGTAGAGGTCAAAGTTGAAAAAAGCTGATTTGATAGGGTGGCATGGAAAAATGCATAGGGATGAGTGTTTGGGATTAAAAGGTCATGGGAAATAAACTAGTAGCAACATTATAACCCTAGGAGAGATCCAAGATACAAAATAAGGTTTTTTTGGAGAGAAGAAAGGTGAAGAACTCAATTTTAGAGAGCTAATGAAGATTTAATAAGTGTTGTCCAGATTTTTCTAAAAAGGAGGTTTCAACCTACGCCATTAGTTTTCTCTTTTCCTTTGCCTTCCTTTTGATGTTTAAACTGAATAGTATTTGTTTGAATATGATTATTGATTGCTAAAACTATTTTAGCGATTGTTCTCGAATTGTTTTTCCAACTTTATTCTTATTGATTTAATGCATAGTTGATTGTGTTGATTATTAAGCTTATAATTACTTTGATTAGAGAGATTGTTTTGATTTATTTGAGTTAGGGTGCACAATGAGAGTTGGTAACTTAACGAAGCTAAAATTAACAAATTAGTAAGTGGTTGAAGTGAGAACTTAACTATTTTATTAATTACCTATAGGATTGCTTCATCTCTAGTTGAGTATTTAGGACTGGATTTGTAAATTGAGAAATTGCAAGACTAATTCCATCTTACTTTAATTAGAGACAATTAGTTACGCCTTGATAGAGGGTAATGAAAATTTAGAAAATCTTAGGTCAAACACAATTAAAATAGTAAGGTAAAGGAGGATGAACAAGGATAGAATAATCCCTAAATCCCTATTATTGAGTATCTTGTTTGTTTTACTTTCTTCTATGATTATTTTTTTATTCAAGTTTCATTAGTTTAAGTTTAATTTTCAGTTTCTACAATCTTATTTTACCTTAAACAAAGTGAAGTTTAAATCGTTAGGTGTCTAGATTCAATCCTTATAGGATCGATATCAATTATACTGTAAGTTACAACCTGTATACTTGTCGTGTAGTTAAAACTAGTAAACAAGTTTTTTGACGCTGTTGCTGGGTATTGCAATTTTAGCATCTTGTTCTTTTTGGATTCTTTTCATTTAAGGATTTCTTTTTGATATTTTTATTTTCTGATTTTATGTGTATAAACACAAGTAGCATGAGATGGTCCAATGAACTTAGTTACGCAAGGATTGAAAGAATAAAAGGCAATGATTTCATTTAACATGGTGATAACTTTTCAAGCACAACTTTCAGCACTTAGCAAGCAATTAAGGAACTTACAAGGTTCATTTTCCTCTTTTATTAGAACTGTATAGTTTCGATGTGAATTATGTGGGCAGGATGACTATGACACAAATGATCACTTTTTGATGGGGTCATGGGGATTTTGAGCAAGTAAACTATATGTCGTGCAACCAAGAGGTAATAACCCTTATTCTAATACTTAGAATTCGGGGTGGGAAAACCACCCATATTTTTTGTGGAATACTAAAAATGCAAGTTATCAAGTGAGCGCACAAGGACCTCTTGAATTTCTACTATACTGATTTGAGTCTTTAGGGAGTAAGATGGATAATATGATAGACGTGTTGGGTGCCAAATTTGCAAGGCAGGAGGAAAACCTAAAGAGGATAGAGGCAAATTTTGACCAGATTATGCAGAATTATGCTACATCCATCCATAACTTAGAGGTACAAGTAGGTCAACTTACTCATGATTTGTCTAATAGAAATACAGGTAGGCTACCCAGCACCATTAAAGCAAATCCAAAGGAGACATTACAGGCCATTACAGTTATCATAGGAAAGGAAGAAAATGATACAATAGACAAGGCTGAAAATTCTAAGGAGGTGAGTCAAGAGAAAGAGAAGAAGAAAGAGGAAGAGACGCATAGCGCTAACTTGGAGAATGAGCTATGGCCAAGCAAGCTGAAGCTTGAAAGTGTCGACCAAGATGATGGGCCTCTATATTTATCACCTGCACCACTATAGAGACCATCTTGGGAGAAAGGCGACATTCTAAAAGGAGAGTGGACATTGGAGTTCAACGATGAAGTAGTTTGATTACACTCCCCTAAAGTATTGGAGCATCGGGCTGATTGGGAGCTTACTTCAAGGGAAGTTACTCCAAGCTCCTCACAACGATTGAGCATGCTCCCTGTGGTACTCAAAAATCCAATTGACAATGGATAATGATGATATGCCAAGTTCAAGCTAATAACCTTAAATTAGCTTTTTTAAAAATTTTATCGTTGTTAGTTTAATTTTTGATTTATGTGTTTAATTGAAGTTTTGACTTCATTTTCCATAAAAACTTGTATATTTACAAAAAAAAATTAATTTGTTTTTAAAATGAAAGTGAAAATTTTTTTTTCAAAAAAATTGTTTTAAAATAAAAATTAAAAAATAAAAATATTTTTAAAATGAAATTTTTAAAAATTTTAAAAACAAAGGAGAAGGCTTTAAACCTTCGCCTATCTCTAAAATGACTTTAAGTCGCTATAGCGACAGTTTTTTCTTTAACATTTTCTTTTTTTAATTCCTTAATATATATATATATATTTGTTTATTTTTTTCTTCAATTTTTAATTAAATTTTTTCTTTTTTCTCTTTATTTTTATTATTATATTATATTCTTTTCTTATTTTATTTTATTCGACATAAATTTAATTTAATTATATATTTATTATTATTATTTCATTCAATTATTTTTGTTTATTTTGTTTATTTATTTTACTTTCATTCCTTCTATATTTTAGTTTATTATTATTTTTAAAATTTTTCTTTTTTATTTTTATTTTTATTTTATTTTATTTTCTGTCCTCATTTTAAATCTTACCTTCATATTACTTTCTTTCTTTTCCTTACTTTGTAGGTTTTGAGGATTACAACCCACCAAAATCTCTATAAGTTTTCTTGCCCTCTACTTCTTTATCATTTATTGTCTACATGTTTGCTTTATGTTATCTGCAATGTTGGTTGCGTTGTTTTATTTTGTTACTTTAATCTTTGTGTTCTTCCTATCCGATGCTCTCTTCATACATTAAGAACAATGTATCCCTCATGTGTGGGGAGGTAGTCATTGTATTTCTGTTTGTATTTTGCATATCATATAAGATGCATGTTAGATTGTTAGTATTAGGTATGTCAATTTCTTTGCACTTGAGTTATGATTATGTGTTATACCATGAAATTCTATCATAGTAGTTGGAACGAGTTTGAGTGTATGCTTAAAGTTAAATTAGGTGGCTTAAATAGAAGGTGAAACATGTTGATTGATTAAAATTGTTGGTTGCATAAACTTGGTCAGAAATTGAAACTAGAGTAATTAGGGAACGTGTGAAACTATCATGGATTTTCATACATAAACCTCTGTGAGGCATTGAGCTTATATGACTACATTTCAGTCATTTTATTTTTCTTGTTGTGTGTGATTATCCCTTAGGATGATTACCTTCATAACTTGCTCTGAATTGGTTTGAAACTACTAGATGCATGTTATAT